>VXAZ01001725.1:943757-958982 GCA_013399875.1 Gymnorhina tibicen | reverse complement strand
GACTATGTAGGGAGGGGGGAGGCAGGGGTGGGGGGGCCGTTTGCAGTCAAAGTTTATACAATGCAATAATTTAATTAAAAAAAATAAAAAGAAACATAAGGGCCAGTGTATAAAGATTATACCAGCATTAATAGTGAAAATATTGTGTATTAGATATAATTCTGCAATATTCTATGTATATATAATTTACAGGTAAGGTGGTGTAAAAATCCAAGATATCTGATTATAATTTTTTGTTTTATTTTATTTTGTTGGTTGGTTGGTTTTGGGGGTTTGGGCTTGTTGTTTGGTTTCTTTGGTTCTTTTGGATTTTTTTTTTTTTGGTTGTATGGATTTTTTAGATGCTATCTTTATGGTTTTTTTTTTTAAGCTTAAGTTACTTTTTCATAGACTTAAGCGCAGTTTTAATGGACATTGGACGCTGTTTTTTGAAATTCAAAAAAAAAATTAAAAACAACTTTTGCTGAAGTCCAAAGATTTTCATTGCTGCATTTCACATGACTGTGAGCCGAATAAATAGTTCTTCTATTTGTTCTATGAGTTTTAACTTTTTTTTTCACCCCACCCCTAACCTTTTCTCTTTTTTCCCCTTTTTTTTCTTTTTTCTTTTTTATTTTTTTGGATGGTTGTAGTGGTTTTTTGGTGCTTTTTTTTGGTTTTTTTTTTTTTTTGGAGTTGGGGTGTCTGGGGTTGATTTTGGGGATAGACGAGGAGAATTTAATTTTAAAAGAAAGAAAAATTTAAGTAACGGTAGGGAAACATATCTCAAAGCACCGTCCCGAAACATGCCCGAGGTCCGTTCCTGAACCTCTACTCCTTCATCATCGCCAACGAGAGCCACGGGCGCCCGTGAATGCGGAATGCAGGCATGGATGCGGAATAGAGACGGGGTTAGCACCCCCCCCCCCCTTCCATCTNGGATGCGGAATAGAGACGGGGTTAGCCCCCCCCCCCCCCTTCCATCTTGTTTGGAAAACTTCGGGAACCCCATCTCCGAAAAGCGGGAGCCCCTCCGGGATACTGCTCCCTCACGGCCCCGCTGCCCCTCCGCGGAGGGCAGCCGAGGGTTGGGACCCGGCTCCGCTCCGGCATCACCTCCCCGAAACATTTGGGAGCGTTTTAGCCCCCCCTCCCCCCAAAAAGTACCATTTTTAGTTGTTCCTTCCCCTCCGCAGCGCGGTCCCCGCTAGCGCGACGCTCCGTGGCAGCCTGCGGGTGGGTGTTTCTCCCCACACCCCCCTTCCTCACGCAGACACCTCCCTGTAAGCAGAGTTTTTGGGGGGTTCGAGGCGCTGTGCTGCGTTGAACCCGTTTGTCCCGGAGCGTGGGGTCCCTCTCCCCGTTCCGGAGGGGGGATTTGTCCCGCGTGGGCCTGGGTGTGCGTGGGCGGCTGCTCAGGAACGGGTTCTCCTGCGACGCTGTTTGTGGGGGGAAAAACTTCTCGCTTTGCCTTAAAACCTCTTTATTTTGCAGCTGTAATAGATACACACTGTACATAGTAGTAAAAAATTTAAAAAAAGAAAAAAAAAAGAAAGAAAAAAAGAAGGAAAGAATCCAGCTATAAAATAAAAACTGTAATTTTGAATTCTGTGAATAACCATCAGCTGCTTAGGAGCCAGGATTAAATGACTTTGCCTTTTAGCAAGAAAGCAAAGGATTTTTTTTTTCTTCTCTCCAGTTTATAAAACATGTGCATTTTACAATTGCAGTATCAAATATTTATAATCGGATGAAATATGAATGTTTCTATTTACAACTGTGTTCTCAACATTGTGAACATTCTCGCTGCATTTTGTGTGTTTCGATTCTCGAGGACTGCATTAAATAATAATAATTTAAAAAAACCCAACCAAACAACCCACTTTATTACGAAATCAAACCCGTGTCACTCAGATGTTACAATGGAGCTACTCGGGAATATATATCCCTAAATGTTCATTCAGCCTTTAGACTGCCCTCCTGAGCGCTGGAGCTGGAATTAGGAGTATTTCGTAGTTTCAACTCTTTACTGGGGTGGGGGGTGGGGGGTTAAAATCCGTGGCGATTTATGAGAGAGGTGGTTTTGCAGCCAGGCGTTTCATCAGCCTTCTGACTTAATGAGGAAACTTTGGGGGATTCATTTCTAGGCTGAAGGAGAGGACGAACGCCAGCCGGCACCGAGCCCCTCTCGGGCACTCCTCCTCCTGCTCAAAAGGAGCTGAAAACGGAAAAGAAAATCTCTTTAATCTCACGAACTGTCAACAGGTTTCACCTTTTCAAGACTTTAAATACCCGGTGGTGTGATGCTCTGACAGGCAGCGTTTGGAAAACCTCTGCTAGAAAAACACGTAACCCTGGAGCTCGGGAAGAGGGGATGGAATATTGCCGATGCCACGCCACGAAACCAGGCACCCTGTAAAATACTTGGCAGCCCCGGGAAATGACAGTACCACGATTTTAGGACAGGCTGGACAAAAATAAAGCGATCATCAGCCTTGCTGCGACAAAGGGCACAAGAGCTCCGAAACAGCTTTCCGCAGGCAGGAGAGGGAGGAAGGGCAGAGCCCCACTCACCCTCAGGGTCGCTCTTGCTGCAGGGGACACGCTCCCAGACAAAACCAAAGAGGTGGTGTGTGGGGGGGGAAGGGCGTATTTAAAATTTTGTTTAGTATTTTATTTTTTTCAAGCTGGTACTTTGGGATATATTCTTCAAAGGGCAAAATTCTCCAGGAGCGGAGCTGCCTCTGGGATGATGCACCAAGGGCTTCACCTGCCCGGAGGAGCTGGGACCAGGGCTGAATGCGGCGGGAATGCGGGGATGCTACCAGGATACTGCGGGCTCCTGCTTCCCATCTTGCTTTATTTTCCCAGCCTCTCTGGTTTGCGTGCTTTTGAGATACGTACATATATATTTTTTTTTTGTCACCACCACTAATGGGGTCAGGTGATTTATAATCCCTTGGGAGAAAATCGATGGCAGTGGGCATTAAAGAAGAGTTTTAAATCTGGTTTGAAAAATAGCTCACGTTGTCCGACGGTACAAAACTGCACCGTGGGTGTGTTACACGAGGGTGGGTAAGTCCCACGGAGATATTATTTGT
The DNA here is from genome assembly GCA_013399875.1 of Gymnorhina tibicen. Taxonomy (NCBI): domain Eukaryota; kingdom Metazoa; phylum Chordata; class Aves; order Passeriformes; family Artamidae; genus Gymnorhina; species Gymnorhina tibicen. The sequence goes on along the minus strand of VXAZ01001725.1, from coordinate 955,902 downwards.
ATTTTTTTTAGGAAGTCACTAAACCTGCAGTGGGATAAAATTTGGCCCTGCTCCTAAGAGTGCAGGCAGAAGTGGAGTTTCCACCTGTCCTCACCCAGCCTGTAAGAAATGCTGGGAACAGAAAACAGATGTGTGACACCAGCAGAAATATGTAGTTTTAGGTTAAAAAAAATAGTAGTGAAACTTCTCCAAGCTAGTCCAGTCTGTGGAGCAAGGACAGACAATATCTCGCTGCTGCTTGGATTTTATTCAGAGCAGAACACAAAGTATTTGCCATTGGTAAGCCGTGCCTTCAGTGGGAGCAGCGAATGCCTCACATGGGCTGCACTTCTCACCTGCCTCCGATATTTTGGGGAGTGCTTCCTTGCGAAGAGGCGCAGGTTCGGAGGGACTCGCTCCGCTGCTGCCTTCGCCACCCTTTGAGCGGCTGCTGCTTCCCGTGCGCCGGCCAGAACGCGCTCCCACGCCCGGGCAGCGGCTCCCCGCCGGCTCGGGAAGGACGGCACAGCTGAATTAGCCCTCGATAATTTAAAATTTCAAATTATTTTAAGAGAAGGAGCTGCCGCACAAGCTCCTTTTGCAATTTTAGCAAAGCAACGACCCCTTCCTGAAGCAGCCTTTTTGTTTTGGAAAAGACAAAATCCCAACCCCAACCCACAACAGCCCCGAAGCCGAGCCACAGCCTCCCCCAAAATCCGGCTGCGCCGGGGCAAGGGCAGAGGCAGGACTGGCCCTGGAGTCACACGGCTGGCAGCGTTTTTATCCTAGCAGGGAGCTCTCCTTGAGATTTCCCTCCCCTATCTAGTGGGGCAGGCTTTTTCCCCTCCAGTCAGAGCAGCAGAGTCCAATAAAAAAATTTTAAAAAGGAAAAAACCAAACTAACTAACCGAACAAAACGGCCAACCCAGGGAAGTATTTCAGGGCCGAACAAAAATACATCTGCACTTGCCCGGCGCCAACCAGTCCCTCCGTGTAATTAATTAGGCGTATTTTCCCCGTAACTCTGTTCAATGAGCTTCTGAGCACTGAGGTTTAGTGAAGGTATTCCTCCGCTCGCTGTTAACGCAGGATATGGCACATGCGATGTACAAACCCACACCCAGGCACTATATATGCAAATGTCCGAGCCATGGATTGTGAAATGCATATCAGAGTTAGAGGGGGAAACTATTTAGCTAGCTCGGGTTTGTGGGAAAAAAAAAGTAATTCTGTATCCCGCTGATTTAATATCCGACCGCCACATTCAATCCCCGCCCATGCAGCTATCAAAAGTACCCCTGGGATGTTTGGATATCATCTCCAAACTAACATCTGTGATTATGAAACGCTCAGAAGGGGAAGGTTAATAACAATTTGTTTCAAAGGGCCACGAGTCCATTTTATAAACAAATTCGCGTCGTCTTAAAAACAAACAATCAAACAAGTTTGGGCAGGGGCCGGACTTGGGTACTAGGGGCAGAATTTGTCCCCTCTTCTCGCAGGGATGGAGCCGAGGCAGCCCGGGACGGGCCCGGGAGCAGCAGCCGGGGATGATGGGATGTGCAGGGGGAGAAGTTTGAGCTGTGACAGCCCGGGGGATGCTCCGTGGCTCCGGCAGAAACGCACCCAGACACATTTGGGAAGCGTGAGGTAGTCCCGGGTTTCTGTACGGAAAGTTGGGTTGGTCCCCGACAGCGGAGCTGGGTTCTGTGGAATTGGAGAGGGGGCAGGTCTGGGCTGTGCAGCGCTAGGGAGGGGTATCCATGCCCTGAGCTCACCGCTCACACACACCGAGACCAGCCTTGCAGCTAAAACCAGCACTAGCCCGTCCTCAATCTGCTCTGTCACATATTTTGGGACCCCTGGCAAACTCAGCAAGGCTGCCGGCCAAAGCCTGGCCCCAGCACCGGGAACAAGTGGCCTGGATGAGCCCAGGCAGGAAGAGACGACGGAGCCGGCAGCTCCACCGACAGCTACGCCCGGAGCCCGACGGCAGCCCCTCGCCTACCGCCCTCCCCTGCCCACTGCCCTCCCCTGGCCATCCCTGTCCCCGCCCGCTGCCCGCTGCCCGCTGCCCGCTGCCCGCTGCCCGCTGCCCGCTGCCCGCTGCCCGCTGCCCGGCCCTGCCTGCCCACGTCTGCCATCCTCACTTCCTCTCGCCCCACCGTCTCCTCGACATGGAAAGAGATTTAAATTTGGCGTTTGACACATTTTAACGTCTAAAAAAAAAAAAAAAAAAGGCAAAAAAGAAGCCAGTCTCACGCACACACGCGCCGGGCTGACCCGCGTCACTGCGGGGCCGTGCGTGGGAACCGACGGGAGGGGGGGGACAGACCCACTCCCCGCGTGTCCCCGGGGCTTCCCCTGCGGGGGGGCTCAGTCCTCGTCCTCTCCAGTTCCCTTCCCAGAAGAACAGAGGGGAAAGGGGCCCGTGTCCCCGCAGAACCCCGGTGCTCGCTGCGTTAGGCAGGCTGGATGGAGGCTGGGCTGCGGCCGGTTGCGACCACCCTGTATTTCTTGGAGAAAGAGAAGAATACAATATAGTTTCTCCTCCTAAAGAAACTGCTTTTATTCAGTGCCGTCTTCCCGTGGGGATGGAGCCAGGGCAGCCCGGACGGGCCCAGGAGCAGCAGATCGCAGGGTGGTGGAGGGCTCCAGCCGCCCGGCCCCGGCAGGGAACCCCCCTCCCCCTGGCGGCCCCGGCCCGGTGGGAGCCTCTGCCCGCCCCGGGAGTCCCCAGCCGCCCCCTCTCGTCTTCACCCTCCCAAGCCCCCGGGACCAAATTTCTTCCGACTGGCTGGGTTTGCAGAGGGCTAATGCTGAGTCCTCATCCCGCAAGTCCCCCGCCACGTCCTTGTGCCCACCGGAGTCCCCGCAGGGCTGGGAGGGAAAGCCCAGCAGTGCCCACCAGCCAGAGCAGCATCCCCCAGTCAGGCCATATTTGCATGTCGTGGGTAAATAGGATAGAGAGAGTGTTGGGAAGGGGGAAGGAAGCCAAACCTGCCCTGATGGGTGCGGGGAAGAGGGGTGACCCTGCACCTTTCAAGTTCCCATGCCAGAGGTCAGAGGGGCTTCCGCCCCCCAGGGACTGGAGGAGCAGCGGGGCTGGGAGCACACAACTTTCCAGCGCCGTATCTCCGATGGGAATCCGTGTTTCTTAGAGTTTCATTTTGTGGAACTTCAGTTTTCGGCGTCCTTTTTTTTTTTAGGTTTTTTCTGGTGTGCAATATAGCTGCAATAATGCCACTGATAAGCTGTTCTCCCCTTCCCCCCCCCTTTCCAAATGGGTCTAAGTAACCCTTTTAAATTAATTGGTGTTCCTATAGCTAAAACATAATAGGCTTTGATTACATGCTAAATAGAATCAAACGTAATCCTTGAGTTAATTATGTGGAGATAATTTTATAATTATATCAATTCAATTTAAAAAGCAATGCATTGTAACTTCGCATTCTGAACGGCAGTAATGATTCCAAATAAAATTCTCATTAATTTGGAGTATCTCAAACCCACATCAGGTTCCTTTCCTCCCTCCCACCTCCCTTCTCCCTTAAACAGCAAATGGGAACGTACATTTATCTCGCTTTTTGTCGTATTACCTGTCTCTGCTCATATCGAGAAAGTGGAAAACACTGGAAAATCACAGACAAAAGAGGCTGTCTGAGAAGAGCATTTCCCAGCATTGACCTGCTCTCAAATGCTAAAGAAGCTGATCTGCATTTCTATTCTGCCCAGCTTGTATGTGGAAGTAACGCCCAACGGCCAGTGACTTGATGAGCCGGGGGGGAGAGGGCGGCTGTGTCTCCCAGACGCTCCAGCTCGCCCTGAAAGGGGCTGTGGCCAGAGCCGGGGTGAAGGTCAAAGCCTCTGTCACAGCTGCAGGTGGCTCGTTTCCTCTCCCCCCTCGTGTCCCTCCCCAGGGCAGCCCCCGCCTCTGAAGCGGTGCCCGCGCTCTCCCCGGGCCGCCCCGCCAGATGCAGCCACCTCCGGCCGCCCCCCGGCTGGGAACCCCCGCGCACCCCGCCCGCACCTTTCGTGCCTGCCCCGGGGCCCTGCTCTCTTCCCTAAACCTCCCTCCCGGGGCACCTCCGCACTCCATCACCCGGCAGTGCGGATGCCCCTCGCCCCGCGGAAAGGACCATGTGGAGCCGGGAGCAACGCTCTGGAAAACAAAGCTGGGCCAGCGTGTGTGAAGCCCTGAAGTCACGGACCCCAAAGGGTCACCGTAAGCCAAAACTTTCGTACCGCTGCCAGCGGGAGAGGAGTTCATCTCCATCCGGCTCACACAAATTTAGAGACTCCTTGTGACATTTTAAACCAGGTAAGAGAATGTGGTGACACCAAACCGAGTGTTGGCTCTTGCTGCCTTTTCTCATTGAAGATTTAAGGCATCCTTTCCCTTCCCCCCACAGGGTTATTTCATCCATACTTTTTTTTTTTTTAAATGCTTCCTAGTCAAACTTGAATATGCAATGAAGCTCCAGAGCTTTGTGGCGGAAATATAATTAAACTGGTGAAAGATGTAAAAGATGAAGAATGGGGATGACATCAGGCCGATTTCACACTTGGCACTCGGATGGCTGGGCCCAAGCCGTGCTCTTGCCACGCAACACAGATCAAAGTGCACTGCCACTGCTAAAAAGGCAAAAGGGGACTTAAGTATGCTAATCCCCAGGACAAATATATTTTAATCTTGTTAGAATACAAGTTAATGCTGCAGCTCAGTGGCTGAACTTTGTCAGAGTGTAGAGATCTGCTTTTACTTTAGCTCTGAATGAGGTAGACCTCCTGGTTTATTCATACTTCATAAAAGTAAATTTACTAAATGAGCCTCCTTGCAGCTCACCTAGACACTCCTTTAAGTGAACCAACGAAAAAATCCAGTGACTCCAGTGTCTGAAGTGATTCGGTGCCCAACAAAAGCACCCCAGCCTCGGGAAGACCCAAGCACATCCTCTTTCAGAAAAGAATTCCTTCAGATGGAGCATCCCAAAATGCTTGCAGCCCCTCTGAGCATCCAAAAGGGTTTCCAGTCCTCCTGAGCATCCCAAAATTCTTGTAGCTCCCCTGAGTGCTTTTGAAAAATTTCAGGGCAGAGATTGCAATAATTCCAATGTAAAGTGGAAATAGTGTGTGAAAGGAATGTGGCCCTGGGCAAGAGCTGCTCTCCCCCAGTTTTGGGACCTGCAGCCTGCTTGGAACCCAGCAGAGCCCAGCCAGGCCGAGCCCTCAGCAGTGCCTGCAGCATCAGGACCAATGAAAACATGGGAGCTTGCAGCCCTGGGTGCCTTGGCACCTCTCCCAGGATGCCCTTTGCAGGGTTAATGCAGCCATGGCTGTTACAGCAGAACCTTGCATGGATGAAAATGGAGAAGTTTCAATCAGACAAGTGAGAACTGGGGAAGAAATGGTGTCACAGTGCAACCCCGGGTGTAAAGTCGCCTGGGAGTAAACCCATTCACTGTATTTGGTGCCACAGAAATACCTTCTTCCCTCCTCAGTATTAACAAGATATAGTTGCACATTCCAGCTGTAAAGACCAGCTTTTCTCTTTCTGTCCTTCCCCCAAACCAGTAGTATTTCTGTCGCCAAACCAGTCCCAGGAAACCTCTTTCCGAAGCACATGCAAAGCCAGCTGGTGCGGGGCAGAGTGCCAGTGCATCACACCCCAATGTCCAGAGTGATTCCCAGTAGTCCTGGAGCTGCCCTCTGCCTCTCTAATAACTTTTTTCCTTCTATTTCTCCAGTTTTGGGGGGCTTATAATTATATCCACAAACCTCATCCCGACTCAGGGCTGCTTTGCTTGCGCTGTGTTTTACTGAACATGAAAAGCCACGGAATACCTTGCCTAGGGAACAATACTCTTGTTCCTAGAGGTGGGGAACAAACCGCGGCAGCCCCTGCCTGGTTTCATTTCTCTCCAGCTGCAGTTTTTCCTAATTCCTCCCAATGTTACTATCAGGCCAGCTTCGGCGGTGGTGCGGAGAGGCACAGAGTGCCACGGACAGCACCTTTCATGTCACATCAGACAAATTAACCACCCACTTCAAAAGCTTTCCGTGAGTCTCCCGTCCTCAGTGCCTATAAAATGCCACGACTCCAGGACTCGAATCTACAAACAGAGAGAGCTATTATTTATTTACCAAGTGTAAAAATCCCCCGTCTCCTCCTTTCAGACTAAGCCTGTAGCCTGAACTTCCAGAAATCAATTTACATTTTTAAATTCCTTTATGAGTCCTTGGTATTCGACAGCGTTCTCTTTGCTCACAGGGATCTGACAGGCTTTGTTCCAAGATATTTTCAATATTTAGTACATCGAAGAGATATTTAAAATATCAATTATCCTGTTTGGGTAAGTAGCCATTAAACATGCAGAATAACTTGCTTGAACTGCAAGTCTGCAGGCTAAAAGTGCCTCGCATTTTATATGACATTCTTCATCCGTGCTTTTCAAATCATTTTACAAGTACTAATGAATAAAGTTTATTAACAATCCAGCGAAGGAGACAAGAACTGTTATCCTCTTTCCATGGCATGGAAATTGGGAGATATTTGTGTGTAATCTCGTTTGCGCTCGCTAGATGCCAAATGAACTCAAGTTCCTTTGCACCTCTCCAGCACTATAAAAATTCATTAAAGTCATTCAATACATGCTTTAAACTCTGTCACGATGAGACCCTCAGTAAATGTGAATCAGATCCAACATCAGGTTCTGGCATCACTGTGACAGCCAGTCTGCAGTCCCATTAATGACATGAGCGCTGACCTCAGGCCCAGATTCCATCATATTTGGGAACAACAGAAAAAAGGCCACAATTTTGACTTAAAAAGCTTTGTTGGAATTTTTTGATCTAGTGACTTTTCAAACTTTTGTTTGGTGGATTTTGGGTGCACTCAAACAGTGGTTTTTTTTAGTCTCCTAATCTGATCTAAGTAATCAAGGGGTTGTAGCATTGCAAAATTTTGAAGACCAAAAACACCCCAAACTCTGTAAGGACCATTCTTACCATCTCTAACTGAAGATGCTGCAGTCCAGCATCTGCAAACATCTGCATGTGATCAAGGTGATACATTTATTGAATCAGTAAGAAAGACAATGTGAGGGGAGAGGACCTGCCCTTCTTCCCTGTGGGGCATGAATTTACCCTGCCCCAGGTAAATTCTTACCCAAACCCCAAACTGGCAGGTTGAGTCAGAGTTTGAAGTGATTATCCAACTTTAGAGTGTTCATCATAGTGATGTCTTTTCTTGCTCAGAAGCACACGTATTTCTGTTGCTAATTGTAGCCCCAATTATTCTCTCTCATCCCATAGGGGAATAAACCAGCAAAGCAGTTGACCTACTAGTACATACACCTGGGAGGACCTTTCCCACGCAGGGTCTCCTCTAGTTTGGGATTTGGAGGGGACACTCAGGTCCCCACAGGCGTTAACTGCTCCCCAGGGGTCTCTCCTTTCTGTGCTCCAGTCAAGGGAGTTACATTCCACACGTCAGTAGGTGCAGGATTCGTCCCATGTGAAGGACAACTGTCACTTTATTAAATAGTGACATCAGTGATCGTCTGCCTGGCAATAGCTGTGCCTCGGTTCACAGCTCTGCACTCAGAAACCGGAGCATCTCCTGATCGGGGAGACCACTTTTTATAACCTCATCTCACACGGTTTTGCAGGCAGTAATGCATCCCAGAGAGACTATTAGACAAATAGGGTCTTAAAATCTTATCTCAGATCTTGCTCAAACATGAGATTTTTGTAATCATAAATGCTAAAAATACCGCTCACATGTAAGAGCGATAACTGCAAGCAGGATTCGGGCTTGCCTGAAATTGCTGCAGTCCAGGCAATTCATAGTTAACACATAACTCTCTTGACAAACAGCTCAGATGACAACATACCTATAATTATAGTTATATCTGATCACGTTGCCTGGGGAAAAAGGAAGGTGATACTGCAAATGCAGAGGGGCTGCATCCTACTCTCTATCTCCCAGCCAGTGCTCCAGACTCCCTTGGACCTCTCCAGGAATTACTGTTGGCTAGTCAGTCCTGGGAAGGGATCTGCTAGGGATGCCATGCACTCACCTGTGCCTCCCTAATTTTGTGATCTGTGTGGTAGCCACTTAGCATGATGCTGGCAAATTAGAGCAGCCTAAAAACGCAGGCAGGTAATAGAAGCAGGGTAGGCTGGAGCTTGCGTCGTCTATTCCTGGGAGGTTTGCAGGGCTGGCAGATGGGAAGCCAAGCACTTACACCGTCGTCATCGCTGGCATGGTGTCGCATGTGTGCCAGCTCCCCAGGGTGGGGACCAGCTACCGTGGCTCTGCAAGGGACAGAAAGGCCAATGCATGACAAGCAGGATGGAGAGAGGCCACAGGGCTGGGGAGGCAGAGGGGTTTGTGTCCTCCAGTCTCAGGGTTCATCCTGCCAAGAGTCACCTTCCTGTGGAGCTGCCACATCAGCCTGGGCGCCCTCTTGGCTTGCCAACAGAGCTAATGCCCTTTGTACCCAGTCTTCAGTTTGGCAATCTCTTTTCACCCTATGTACAATCCTAAATATGAGAAAACCTCAAAACAGCTGGGTCAGCTGAGCAGGTTTCTGCCTGTCCCTTTTTTTTCTCCAGGATGAGCACTTATCCCCATCAAACAAAACCCCATTGCATGCCCACTTTTTCAGGATGATCACTGTCTCTAGCCTGGAGTGAGCACTGGTACTCCCTATTTACACTGCTAGCAGAGATACAAGGCTGTCCTTCTCCTTGCATTTGCTCTAAATACTCACTAGATTCCTAGGACTAATATTTCCAGGATGAATATTCTTATACAATTTTGCAGCCTTCTTTTTTTGGCTGAGACAGCAATGTTCCCTAATGTGTAAATTTTCCTTTTTTTTCCCTATGCATAAACCTTAAACTCTATCAATAACTAATTGTTTCATGTGTCTCAGACAAAGTGTAATCAACAGAGAGGATGGTGGAGAAGTGTGAAATGACAGAGTGACATTCTATGCTTAAATAAGCAAACTACACCCAAATCAAACAATGGCTCGAAAATGTTTCCATAATAAGGGTGCATAAATTACCTCCATTACTTGGAAAGCTCCTACTTGCATCTTACCAGCCACATTTGTAGTATTCACAAGAGCTGATACACTCCGATCATGATAGACATGCCTCTGTTACAGTAATTATAAAATGCTTTGTGAAAATATCATTGTGTCTACAGAGCTACTGAAGTTGTACCGTCTCCTTGGTGTTTGTTTATTGCCTCCGTGAATTTAAAAAATACCATTAAAAGGAGGAAGAAGAAACATATTTGAAAGGAAATAGATCACTTTCTGGTATTTATTTTCTGCGAGGGAAAAAATAAAACATATCTCAGGTTGTGCCAATATGTGATATTCACCAGCTGGATAATGTAAAGGGGGTGTGATTCCTTGAAAAAAAAAAAGGGCAATAAATCCTGTTTGGATGGAAACATTTCAAGCAGATACATTGATGGCTTCCTGTGTAAGATCTCTGTCACAGGTGCACATGTACATATGCACAAGAAGGATCTGGGAGAAGGGAGAATTTATGTGAGAGGGTCAAAGCCACCCAGGGCTGGGTGCTGCAGGTGGTGCTGTCCCAGGCTCCACACAGCCCCTCTGGACCCCGTGGAGGCAGGAAAATCTCTCCTCTCGTTTGCTCTCATCTCACAGTTTGAAAAGGGATTGCTAGTCAGTGCCTTTTTTATTTTTGGCATCCTACAACTTGAAACATAGAAACTTGTATTTTTTCCTTTACAGGAAAATCCTGTACAGTTCAACCAAAAGCAGAGCCCTTACAATTATTTATTCAGTCTATAAATTTCATCTTTTTATGTATTTTTTTCACCTTCAGATATTTTGTTTTAGTGAATACATCTAATGAGGTAAAGCTATAAGTAGTCAAAATTCTTTTAGGGTTACTGAAAACCTGGAAAATAATTATACTAATAAATGAAAAAGAAAACACGGTAATAAAAGAGATATTATTTGCTTTTAATTTTGTGGCTGCATTTATCATTACACAAAAACAATATAAAATATCTGACCTGAACATGATTTTGGTCCTTATTACAATTGCTGGATTCATTAAAAAGACCATGTTAACTTTATTTTAATAGTGTAGAATCTTGGAGTATAAGTATTTTCAAAATTAAAAGCAGTCAACATAAGTAAAAGCCTTGAACAAATCTGAAATGACTTAAAGGATTGTTCTGAATTGATTTTAACACACAGTGTAAGAGAAAAATGTACTTGTATACTACTATTTTTATTATAAAAATGTACGTGGAGGAAGCTTGGAGAGAAATGAAGTGCAAAGTGTGAAATATTAAATATACTCTTTAAAAAAAAAATTGCCCAGTTTTAACAAGCCAAGAGGGTATGAATGCATGAACAGCATCGGCTGTATTTCAAATTAACCATAGCAAGCCCTTCCACGTACCTGGAAAACCTGATCCGTACGCTGAGATTTTGTATGTTAATTTATACTGCAGAGTTCTTAACATCTGACATCGGCTGTAACATTACAAGTTGTGCTATGACTTTATTAAGGGATGATTTCCAAAGCCCTAAAGAATACTTATTATGTTGTAATATATATTTCTGAAGAGGATTAGGTCTTTGATGCTAAAACCTAGACGTTTTAAAAGCGAGTTTACTGAAATGAAAAAGATTACATACGTTCCTTTGTGTTGCACCAGGTAGAGCTTTTCCACCTTCATTTCAACTTCGTTTCACAAACCTCAGTGGTATCACGACCGAGAAATGCATTTAAAATCCCTCAGAGTTTCATTACTGAAATGGGATATTCTAGAAAAGGACCTGGGGCTTGTGCTGAACCACAAACTGCATAGGTAACAATGGGAAAAAAACCTGGAAAAATACAAAAAAAACCAGGATACATCCCTTCCTGCAATGTGTTAATGTTAACATCAGACTGAGCAGCAGCTGGATTTCAAGGACTGTGTCTGATTTTGGATGCCAGTCTTTTAAAAGGATTGAAAAAAGTTGAACGAAGAGCAAGAACAATGAAAAAGTTTAGAAAACTTGACCTGTGAGAAAAGACTGATGAAACTGGGTTTGTTTAATTTAGGAAAGAGAGGACGGGTAATGGTTTTCCAGGATGTAAAAGGTTGTTGCAGAGAAAAACACCATCAGTTGTTCTCCAGATCCACTGGGGGTAGAACGAGAAATAATCAGCTTAATTTGCAGGATAAAAAGAATGTAGGTTAGATATTAGCTAAAATGTCAAACTATAAAGAGAGTTAAGCATGGGGAGAGGTTACCTGGGAGTACTGTAACAAATCTGGCACTGGAGGTTTTTGAGGCTGGGTTAGAGGAGCAGTGGGGGATGCTCCAGGCACAGGACCTGCCTCGGGCATGGGACACAGCAGGTCCGTGTGCACCCAGCTCTGCAGCACTGCACGTTTGCCACCACAGAAACAGAACCATTTAACTTCATTGCAGAAATGTCTGGTCAGGTTGGGATTTTCAGACCAAGGGCATGTTGTCATTTTGTTTGAAATAGCCCATTTTTCTGTTTTAAACATCAGGAAAAATGCTTTTCTTTTGGCATTCTCCTCACAATTCACTGACATTTCAGGTCTCAGGTCAGTCCCCATTTTAATCTATACATTTATGTATATAAATAAAAATCTAGCTTTTAAATAGGAAAACTGAATGATTACCTACTGCAAAACCAGAAAGCTTCTTTTTTTTTCCCTCCCTGCAATCCTTGCCAGTCTCATCTCCAGTACATGTTCCCCAGAGCCCAGCAGCCAAATCAAACTTGCCTTTCCCTGTGGGATGGCTCATAAATTTCTTGGTCCTCAGCACTGAATTCTACTGTATCCCCAAGGTCACTTCATTAGGAGATACTGGATATTGGTCGATACTGCCTTTCTCCCGCAGGGAAAATTCAACTTTTTGTCATTATGGTAAAATTTATCTTCTCAGAAGGGAACTTTCTCAGACACCCACTTGAAACGGTGCCATGAGTATGAGTTCCCTTACAAGATCTGGAGCACTGAAAACCCTACCACACCTGGGGTTTTGTAGGAAAAAGGAGTGAAATCTTGTTTTTTTCTATTGTAAACTGAGGAAAGGGAAGGGAAGGGAAGGGAAGGGAAGGGAAGGGAAGGGAA
>VXAZ01001725.1:917543-943619 GCA_013399875.1 Gymnorhina tibicen | reverse complement strand
AAGGAAAGGAAAGGAAAGGAAAGGAAAGGAAAGGAAAGGAAAGGAAAGGAAAGGAAAGGAAAGGAAAGGAAAGGAAAGGAAAGGAAAGGAAAGGAAAGGCTTTTTCTCTTTTGGGATTTTGTAAACAAATGTGAATCACACATGGACAACCAAAGTTTTTATTAATGTACACCACAAAGGCATTAAGCACAGATATCAATAAGAGACTATAAGAAATCTAGAATGAGACTTACAGGTTTAGCCTGACCCTACAGACAGTAGCTGCCATATTCTTTCTTCCGTCTTTCCTGTGATCCTGCTCACTCCCACACCTGGGTTTGCACGGAGTCCTGTGTCCTTCCACATGCACTCTCATCCTCCCTGCTTGTGGGCAATGAAGCTGGTGAAGGGTCTGGAGCACAGGTCTGATGAGTGGCTGAGGGAGCTGAGGGTGTTCAGCCTGGACAAAAGGAGGCTCAGGAGCGACCTTATCACTCTCTACAACCACCTGAAAGAAGGCTGTAGCCAGGTGGGAGTCAGTCTCTACTCCCAAGTAACAAGTGATAGGGCAAGGAGAAAGTTTCAAGTTATGGCAGGGAAGGTTTAGACTGGATATCAGGAAAAATTTATTCACTGAAAGGGTTGCCAAGCATTGGCACAGGCTGTCCAGGGCAGTGGTGGAGTCACCATCCCTGGAGGTATTTATAAGACACGTAGATGTGGCATTTTGGGACTTGGTTTAGTGGTGGACTTGGTGGTACTGGGATAATGGTTGGACTCAATGATCTCAGAAGTTTCTTCCAAGCTAAATCAATCTATGGTTCTATTTTTCTATAGGTAGTTGCAATGAGCACCACACTTTGTGGATGTCTGGAGCAGGAGTGCAGGGCCTCAGTGGGAGGGATGCTCATGAGATCATAGCCAATGGCTTAGGACAGGAGATCCTTCGGAGAAAAGATCCTGGTCCTTCCACTGAATCTGTATATCTATTAAACTGGCACTGGGTAAGATATAGAAGATCTAGAAGAAGCTCTCCTTAGCCAGGGACTGGGTTTGGTGGGGCTCCTTTCGGGGGATGCAGCTGCTGGTTGCAGATCCGGCGGTGCAGGCTCAGCCTCTCGCCCTACATTGTCACCAGTTTTCCTGTTACAGGGACAAATGCCTTTGTCTTTATCAGGGCTGCTGGAAACCTGTACAAACCTTAAATGTGTTTTAAATTTATGAGATGAAAAAAAAAAGGAGGGGGATGTGAATGGAGCACATTTGCACAGTAGCTCAACTTGAGAAGAAGTGTGTAAATATGCGCTCTTTTCATCCAGCTCTGTTCTCATCTCAAAGAAAATCCCCAGTGAAATACTATTCAGAAAAAGAGTCACTTTCAAACACGGGAAATGACAGTGCTTTTAAAGCAGCATCTACATGCCCCAAATCCAAGGAAACCTTAAAGACACAGCATGAATCTGCTCTCAAGCACTGATGTTATGGCACTTCCAGACATGGAATAAAACTGTATGTGATAGAAAAGTTGCTTGCCAGGCTCTGTGTGCCAAACAGACCCTGACTGTATCTTGTGTATGAAACCAAACACTTCTCTTGCACAGTGAAAAAGAGCACAGGTCTGTGGGAACCGAAACAAACACCCCCAGGTGCTGTTGGAAGCGAGGGCGCTGTGTTTAAGTGAGGTGTCACCACCTCACAGCCGGGTCACCTCAAGGTACTCAACCCTGTGGGGTCCCTCACCAGCACAGGGGAGCTTGAGTCTGTTTACAGGGTATTTGCCCATTGCTCCTACCTTTAAACTGTGCTTTTCACCGTTTCTGTTGACAAGGTTCATCAAAGGATGATTTAGGATATTAGAAAGGTATTAGAAAGGTTTTAGAAAGGAACATCCCTGTTTGCCCCAGTAGCAGAAAATCTCTGTTCAGAACTGCACCCCATTACTTTGTCTTACTGGTCCCTGATGTTGCCAATATTTGCAAAATTTCTGTACCAGATGTTCTCTCACTGTAACAAAGAGCTCTTATTGTGGCCCTTTCTTACTTAGTCTTTCTCCCCAGAAAATTCTATTTTTTTAATAGAAAGGTAGTTAAAATAGGCTCCTCTTACTCTCTGAAAACCCTTGTATCAACTCCCAAAGACTCTTCCATATACCTTGTCTCCGTGGCCTGGCTCCTCTTCCTGTCCTCCACCTTCTATGAAGCATCCTTTCTCCACTTTCTCCCACCTTGACAAATAAACTCACATGTACTGCTGGGAAAAAAAAAAAAAAAAAGGAAAATTCAAACAGGCACAAGAGCATCAATTTTCCAGATTTTTTGTTGTGTTGATGCTAGAACTGCAAAGGTTCTTATTTTCTATCCCTCTATCCTCAGCCTTTCCTCCCCTGAGCATCCCTCTACCCTGCTGTTTGCACAGTGCCTTTCCCATTCCTATCCCCATCTTTTTCTCTGACTTGCTGTTACCCAGGACCTTCCACCCTTCTCTCCATGGTGGCTCTCAGGTTGATCAGACACACAGGGAAATGTTCGGCTGCGCAGAGCCTGTGGCTCTGCTGCCTCCCTCCTTCCCTGGGCTGGAGGTAGAGTGGGTACTGCACTCAAGGGGTGTCCACCAAGCCATGACCTTGGTCTCAGTCTCCCTTCCCCGGGGTATTCATTATCACCTGGTTTAGCACCCCAAAATCAGGTCTTCAGAGGAGATAGCAACATGAACCTCAGCTCCAATATTTGATTTTTCCTTCTTTCTTCTCCTTTCTGCTCCTGTCTCTCCATGCACACTTCAAGTGGGTCTGGCAGCCACAAGTTCCTGCAGCCACTTTGCTGCATGCCCACCCCTTCACCAGATGCTAATGCTGTGGGCCATGATCATGCCCAATTTGATGTTGAAACAAGGAAGAAATGGTGAAAGACAGACTCAGCTTTGCCATCACACACTCCAGCTTGTGGGGATAAGCACCTTCTGGCGTGGACTCTGCATCTGTATTATTCTGCCTTTTCATAACTCAATCCTGCCAGCCTCTGAACTATTTTTATTGCTCTCCTCTGAATAATTTTCAATCTGTCACTATCTTTCAGGTAATATGGTGCCCATAATTAAATATTGCAGGCGCTACCGCACCAGAGCCATATGCAGACGGACTATTACCTCCTTGTGCTGTGATGTCTTCAGCCCCAAATCAAATTGGCCTTTTTTTGCTGCCATATCTCAAGGCAAACTCATGTCTAATTTACTCCACACTATCATCTCTAGATCTCTCGCAGCATTACGGCTTCTCGGGTTTTTATCGCTGATTGAATATCTGGGGTTTAGATTATTTTTCCACAGATGTCGTAACTTCTATTTTCTATGTTGAATCTCATTTTATTCTCCACTCATTTTTCCTGCCTTTTCAGAGTCCTTTACATTATTTTTGCTTTCATATTTGGGATTTTCAAACCCACCCAGCTTAGTTCAGCTTGCATATTACATCCACAAAACATTCACCTCTTCCTTTAGACCAGTGAAACACCTGGTAAATAAGCTCCCCAGCCAGAGAATCATTTCAGCATGTGCTTATAACCTTTAGGAGTCGACAGTGCTCAGGTATGGGACGAAGCATATGTTGGAACACTCATTAGTTTGGTAATAGGGAGAGCACCCTTCATATTTGATGTGCAGCAGGATTCTGCAGCGGGGTTGTGGTGAGGGAGGGACAGGTGACGTGGGGCAAAAGATGCAGCGAATGTGACTGGTGAAGCAAACCCATCACAGGCTGCCAAGTGCAGCTGCACATCCTCACCTGCGTGGTCAGGGCCTGCATTAGGGTTTTGCCCTGTTGAGATGCCACCAGAGGCTGCCCCAGATCAGCTCGTGGCCAATCCCCTGTTCTCTCTGCTGAGACACGTTCGAAGCCACGTCAATCTGAATTAATGTTGGGAGTGAGACACTGGGTGACAGCAGTGACTGTTTTATTAAAATCCAAGGACCCAACTGAGCAGTCCTGAACCGTGCTCACATGAATAATCCCACTTATTTTGAGCATCAGCCTGGATTCACAAATTTTCTATTTCTATAAAAAGGAACTCAGTGTTTGGTGGTCAAAATTTGTTTTATGTAAATCCACACTGTTTCTTTTCTCTATTAACCTCTAAGTTCATAATCTCACCAAAGTCAATGGAAAGATTCACTTTGGCTCCCAGCATCTTCAGATCAGGCTGCAAGGATTTATCTGCCTGGAGAAAAATATCTGGAATATCTACAATGAAATAAAATAATTCCCAACATTGGAAATGCATTATTTGGATAATCTGCTCTAGAGTAAAAAAGTATTTGTTTCTGGAAAACTCCACTCAGAAAAGATGTTGATTATTTGGAAACAAAGCTCCGTTATTTGGGGATATTGTCCACATGGGGAGGTGCTCCAGAGCAGCTATTTCTTAGTCTGACTCTCTTTCTTTTTAGGGGTGCACGGTGGTGGATGGTGATAGAGTGGCTTATTTTGACCAAATTTCCTACATAGACAAGCTCAAACTGATGTTTGCTTTTTAATGTTTGTTCCTTTACTTGAATTGGTACAGTAGATCTGTTATCTTTTGTAGAGAAACAGGACCAGCTTTCTTCCAGCATCATAACCTTTTCCTCTTAATTTTCCTACAGCTCTTCAGCTTTTCATTAAGAAAAACAAATAAAGTGGCAGTGCTTTAGGAAATTTGTTAATTCCCTTAGTGTTGAAGAAATCCAGGTTAGGTAGTTTATATATATGGCCACATTTTGTAGAATCAGACTGAATTGCCTTTTTTCTTCTGCTTGTCCTTAAGAAATTCCATTTCAGATCCTGTAGATATTTGAGTAAACAGGTTTGTTGTAGGATTACTTCAGAAATGCCATTTTTAGGTCATATTTAAGAATATTCGAGGAAAAAAAATGTGATGATGTGATGCTGGAGAAGGCTGGCTGATGGAAAGCTGGTTCCTGATGGAGAGGCTTCCACCCTCTGGCTCAGAGAAGACCAACAGAGACTCTGACCTTTCTGTCCATTCAGATGAACCCACTCGGCCTCAGGTTGGAGGAACAAATGCTCATAGTGAACAGCTTGGCATCGACATGTGCCTCACAAATAATTTTCAGAAAACACCATGCAAGGGTATTTAATAACTGACATCTCAGAAAGCTGTATTACCATTCCAGACAGCCCATGACCAAAAAGCAGGAAAAAATTGAACAGATAATTTGCTATATGTTTTCCTACTGTTTTTACCTTTGCTTCCTTATTTATTTTACTAAGTTTTCTGACCTTCCTACAAAAATTGCCTCAATTAATTTTATTCTTATTAAGAATAATTTATTTTTGAAAAGTTCATCAGTCCAGCCATTTTTTGATTCACCCTTAATTTAATCCCCTTCTAATTAATTAATGGGCCTGCTGTCTCTCTAGAATGCCTTTTCCCTTTGATATATGTTTTAAAACCCTTTTAAAGTTCTTTGGTTAGCTTTAAATTCTTCCCCCCCCACCTTATCCTTATTATTTCCCCTATAATCCCTAACTGAATTTGAGTATGTTTGATTCCTTCCCCTGCCCCCTCTTGCTTTCTAATTTTGACTACAGCTTTTTTTTTCTTTTTTTTTCTTTTTTTTTCTTTTTTTTTCTTTTTTTTTCTTTTTTTTTAATTAAAAAATTTAAAGCCTCAGATCTTTGCACAGTCCCTTATGAAGCCACATTGGCCGCTTCTTGTTCTCTCTATTCTTCATTTTGAGAGGAGCAGGAGTCTCTTGCAGCTTAATTATGGTTTCTTGCAGGAGTCCCCCTGCTTCCCCTCGCACTGGTGGCTGTACAGTGCATTCCTCCTCCTCCTCCTCCTCCTCCTCCTCTTTTCTCTCCTCCTCCTCTTTCGCCTCTGCAGACTTTTGTTAGATACAGTATGGACAGCACATACCAACCTTTTAGATCCACCAGATTTCTCCCTCATTGGTATATAAAAATACCCGCCTAAAGATTTACATCCAGTCAGGCTTTTTCCTGTCCTTTCCCTTCTTTCTGAAATTAAATCCACTTCCAGAAGGACCAGAGAATGCTGCTCCTTTTGTTAGCTTCAATGTCCATTTTTAAAAAATTATTTTCCAGCAACTGCAGCTGCAAGGTCACCATTGATCCATGGCCAGTGTTCTGGCACATTTCATACATTTCACCTGAATACAGCTGAAACCAGGGCCAGATCCTGTGCAGGGGTAAATCTCTGCAGCCTTTTACTTCCTTAGACCTGCTTTCTGCAGGCAGTGGATGCGGCTCAAAGTTCCTTAAGACACTTGGGAGAGATTACAAAGCCCTTCTAATTTTCCTGATAATATTGGCACTCCTGGGTGCTAGTTTCCTGGTAGCTTAATTTTTTTTTTCTATATATATAAACCTGCCAATGTTGATAGCTTGAGTTTCTGGAATCAACTCTCAGTCCTCATGAAGCTATTTTAATTAGAATGGGAGGGCTCTGTTAACTAAAAGTGGAAGAAATATTGATATGGGGATGCTCTGAAATGTGCTCAGCCTAGCGAGCATCATGTAACTCCTTGTGAAGGTTGAACTGTAAGAAATTTTAGACAGAGTTGGTGATGGGTGACTTTTTCCTCTCCTTTCTTTCTCTCTCTTTTTTCCACTCATTTTTCCTTTCTTTCTTTTTTCACTCCCTTTTTTTTTTTTTGTCTTCTTCCCCCCCTTTCCCCCCCATCATCGATTATCACCACCTAAACTCTTTTGTTCTCACATCTGTAAAATACCACATTCCCAGCCACCCTTTTCACAGCATGCACGGTAACCCAGAATATTTGCCACATCTTCCCCCACCCCTGAGCCCACATTCGGTGCCTTACAGTCCTGTCCTATATGTTTACATCCACTTGGGTTTAGTTCCTCGCTCTTTCTCTCTGCCGAGTCTTCGCCCCCGGTTCCCTTTGAGCTGCCTCTGATGCCGGCGGACCCCGGATGGTTGATTGTGCACCCGGGACAGGCGCGGCGGAGCAGGGCTGAGCGCGTTTCCTCTTGTCCTGACAATTGTTCCGACTGTTCGCCGCTCCACGCTCGGATGAGTTTTCCCCTCTCCGCTGCCCGCACGGCCTCGGTTGGCTCTCCCGCGCCTCCTGGGCGCAGTCACATCCCCGCACGGCGCTGCTTTGGCTTCCCCTTCAGGGACACTTCGCCTCTGCCTCTGCAGCAGATTTTTGGCCATTTGGGGTTGCGTTTTTTGCCATCTTCTGCCGCGGCTGGGATTTTTTTCCCAGAGTGAGGGTTGTTGTGCAGGCTGCCCCAGTATTGATTCCCAGTCCTCCCGGACTCTTATTTTATTTCATTCAGTGTTGGCGCCATATGGCAGCTATGGCAACTGAATATATAACCCTATTCAGTTTCTGACTCCAGTCTGGTCTGTTAAAGGGCTTCATGTTCTAATCTGGAGAAAAAAAAAGTGATTCCTATAGCACAGAGTGGTAGAGAAGTTCAGATAACACTTTGCTGCCTGCAATGTTCCCCTTTTCTGTTATGACAAACAACAACAAAAAAAGAACATCAATATTTTGACATAGGGCAAGGATATATGCTATTGAAAAAGTAATAGGTTAGTTTGAATTAATAACACAGTTATAGCATATATAAAATCACATGTGTAGGGCCCATCAGCAACATACTTGTGTTTATTTTTGTTTCACTTTATTAGCAAAGAAAGCTGTAACCCACTGCTTCTCAGAAAGCCAGCTGCTAATAAAGAACCTGGCTAATAAAGGGCAGAAATAAATGTCTGAGGGAGATACTTAAAAGCATGCCAGTGACTTGTGTCAGTTGGGACCCATCATTTATTTAGGCATTTTCAGAAATTGAAGTGGAGCGCGCACTCGCTCACATGAGTAGTTTAACTTGTGCACTGCCTTTGAATTCAAGTTAAGGTTACTCATGTGCATAACTCTCCTCAGGACTGGGCCCTACGGCTGTTTCTTCCTCCTGAAAAGATACTGAGGGAACTAATTTTTCTGATGATTAATCTCAAACGCTGCACCTGCAGTGCCTGCTTTCACTTGAATGAGAAGAGATTGATTTATCTAGCTATCTTTCTGTCTGTCTCATTATCCATCTCCCGTAGCATCGCAGTACCTCGGAAAATGATGACGAACTTATCTTCCCAACAGCCGTATGGGGCAGGACGGAATTATCTCCACTTGCCAGATGGGGAGATCAAGGTAGGAAGCAGCAAAGTGACATGCCTGAGGTCATGTAAGAAGTTAGTGTCAGAGCCAGGCAGTGCAAAGAGCTTCCTGGACTCCCAGACCCATGCCATAATTCCAGGGCCATCCAACTGCTTTTTAGATCCCTGGCAAAGGATTAATAAATCCTGCTGCTCAAACCCAGCTCCACTTCATGGTGGAGCAAAACCTCGCTGTGGTCCAGCACCACTGATTTCCTGCACTGCTACTTGAGCAGAGAGCTGCAAAACACACATGCCCCGGCAAGGGAGCTGTGGGGGATTAGAAGGAAGGAGCAGCTTTTCTTATGCTTTAAGATTGAGCTAAATATCACTATCAAAGTTAGGATAAAAAGTAGACATCTCCTGAGGTTCCTCCTGCGATCCCTGTGGTGTAGGACTCTGGTTGGCAGGAGCAGCAGAGAGGAGCATGAGCATGGGGGGTGCTGCTTGGGGGGAGCCCAGTGACGAGTGTGGCATGGGCAGAGCAGGGTTGGGGTCTCCTTTGGGTGGGTGAATGTGTGAGGGACCAGATGGGTGTTCCCACCACTTGGTTCAATGGCAGTCCAGTCCTGGCCATGCTGTGTGGAGAGAGAGCTCTTGTGCCAGCCTCCCCTGACACAAGGTTTTTGCAGGAATATTTCAATGTTTGTGAGTGTGGTTCTCTGCCAGTATTGAAGGCTTTTCACACAGATGCAATTCCACCCATCTCCCAAGGTGAACCAACAGAGAGCAGCTCCAGCATGAGGGACACCTACCCAAACATCCTCTACACCTGGGGGAACCCGTGCTTTTTGTCTGACTGCAAATCACAGCTTGAATACAGGCTTCTCTAAGGTGCTATCTGGAGTCTGACCACCCCGAGTGCATCTGGTCCTGCCCTACCAGTCCCAGCCAGCTGGGGTGCAGATCTGACCTGCTCCAGACAGGACCTGACTTCATGGTGATGCCACCAGGAGCACACCATGAGAGAAGTCATCTGACAAACTCTCAAGTATCCCATGGTCAGAGGAGGGGACGTTTTTGCAGATATTGGTAAAGACAGGCACCAGCCAGAGCACTGAGCCCAGAGCAGGGACACGGAAGTTTCAGGCTTGCTGAGATGAACTCCTACAGCTAGAAGGAAAATAGCATTAAATGATGTTGCAAAAGCACCAGTTTTAACTAACTTTTATGCTGTCCCAGTGCGCAGTAACACCTACCCCTAGCACCAGGACACTGCAGTGCCCACCTGCTGATGGTGGTGGCACTCTGATGCCTGGACATGTCCTGGCCAGGTGCCAGTGAGGCTGCTGGGGATGGCAGAACCCACAACAAAGCCAGCCTCATTCTCCTGCCCCAGCCCCAACCCCAGCCCCAGCCAGGTCCCAGGGAATATCTCTGCTGAAGGCACTAACTTTTCCAGGCATGTCAGCTCCATTACCTTCAACAGTGATACAAGCACGGAGAACCTCACCTTTCTTTTTTCTTAATGTGTGTCTTAACGTGCAGTCGATGGGGATAGTTATCTTGTCAGGGGCCTGGGGTGAGCGGGGCCTGATGGGCCCTGGCAGCCAGCAATGGTTCTTCGCACGCTGCTTTGTAGTGTGCACCCAAGTATTACAAGCCTGGGCCCAATACAAATAAATAATTAAGCGCATTTCCCGGGGCAAGAAAATGAAGACTTGGAGCTGTGGCAAGAATGAATAAGTACGAGACCTCTAGACCTGCAGAGCACGCACGCAGCGTGTGACTGACAGTGGGTTTCTTGCAGCCATCACATCAAAGGCTCTGGGAAACTGCTGTGCTGGGTGTCACTGGGAGGAGAGGAGAGGCCCCTCCAGAGGGGGGGGACCCTGAAGGTCAGGTGGGGGCTGTAAAGTGATCCATGGTACTCGGAAAATTTGGAAAATTTTACAGGAAGATCTGATGTTCTTCAGGCGGCACCGTCAATTCTAGCATGGTGGTCTTTGAGTGAAGAGGAGGGTAAAGGCCTTCCTCTCCCCTTGCAGGTGGAGAGTGGGCAGCATGGGACAAATCAGATGGACCCCAAGGGAGAAATGAGTTTTTCCTCTTCTCTCCCTTTAAGTTGGTTTAAATGTAGATTTTATTTAATTTCCTTCAGGGATATTGGTTTCTGTTTGATTTTGTAAATAACTTTTCTCACCTTTGAGGGGAAAAGAAAAGCCCAGTGTTTCCTGCATCCCACAGCAGTGGCTACAGTACCACCTGCACTATTTTCATGGTTGTTTGGGGGAAGGACAGTCAACACTTTCTTAGTTTTGAGCAACTTAGCTAGTTTGTCCAGTTGTTTTTAGGAAATATTTCTCTAAAAGGTTATTCTTGAAAAAAACCATCAACAACAGTACTTAATTTTGCCTGGTACACGTAAATCTCCTCTCTGCTCCTGTGCTCAACCGGTTTAGGTTTTCCTCCTTCCATTTCCTGGTACCCATTGTGCCTTGTGCAGTCCTGCTCTAACTCCTGATCCACACTAGATCTTCTCTCTCTCTTGTCTTTATTCTCCTGTTTCCTCACTCCTTAGGTTTTATTCAGCTTTCCTGACTGTCCCAGCCTTTCTCTTCTTTTCCGCAGCCTGGCTCCTTCCTAGGCTTTCCCTCCTCATTTTTCTCTGGGATTTTGGAGCCTGCCCTGGAGAAGATACAAGCACTCGGAAGGACACGACTGACCCAGAAGGGACAGTGGCACAGAGTCTTCATTCGGAGAGAGGTTAGGGACAAAACTTGAGCCCTTTGGACATGTGTGAACCTTGGAGTAATTAATGGGCTGTGTAATGTTAAAAGGTGGGTGCTTCCTTTGTCAGACACACCTATCTGACACCATTCAATTCACAGCTTTTCTTTATGGAAGAATCCATGTCTTCTGAAGCTACAAATGTCTCTGTGGGCAAGCTTCTTCTGATCTGAATTGCCCTGGGTTTGCTAGAGAAGAAGCAGAAGAGATGGATGTTGAGATGGGTGTTGTGATTCCGGGTCTCAGAAGCACAAAAAGCAGAACTAAAAGTAAAAAATCCCACTCTTATTGATTTCTGAAGGATTGTGTCAATCAGGAAGCTTGGAGCCATGCTGTCTTGGAGCAGAGCTTTGTGTTTTCCTTCACAGAACTAAGATTTTTCAGATCTTTCCCCTCTGTAGGAAGAAGAAGGTAGAAAATACACTAAAGAGAGAAAACCTAACCTGTGTATTCTAGGTATAATTCATTCATCATCCAAGATGTGATCCTGAACAAGAGCTGCTAGAGATGGTACCTGGTGATGAAAAGACTATTCCTAGGTCTGGGAACTTGCAGACAAATAGAAAAATGTTGCTGTTGATATGGACAATGTCCACACAATGAAAAAATCTGCTGATTTGTTCTTAACTTGTGCAAGAAAACCTCAAAATATTAGATGAGTTGCCTTGATTTGTTAATGAATTTTAATATGGAGACCTCAGCTCTTTATGTGTTTCTATACAACCCAGCTTTTCTAAGAATCACCCATTCTTAAAAAGTCTAAGATGACTCCTATATTCTGTCTGAAGCAACTCTTAGAACTGCCTTCAGGTAGTACAGAACAATGAAAAAGTCTTTTGAAATGGAAAAGCTTAGATTTTTTGAGGTGTGTTTTAAATGAAGTCCCTGTGTCCCACTGAGGTTGATTCATTTCTGCTATCCAGATTTATGGAACTAAAATTTAAAGCAGGGCAAAGAGCGACACTCTTGTGGAAGAAACAGTTGTAGTCAGAAATATTATTTGGACAATTAGTCAATGAGAAAAACTCTTCCTTGCAATCATGTGAAGATGTTGGGTTCATTTCTCCTTTGGAAGCATCAAGAGTAAGTTCAGTCAAATCCCTGAAATTTTTCTGGTATTAAATAAGTCTCATCAAGATGAGAATGAAGCACTTAAATCTTTAAGGAGAGTGCTGTGTCACAACGCATTCCTCAACTCCTCCCAGTGTCTGTGGAACTGGAAGAGAGTACACACTACCTGAAAGGTGTTCTGGATACCTTCTGGAGCTGTTCCCATAGGAATTATCTAAACAGGACCTTCAGTACAAACCTGTGGCTTATACAGAGTCTAAAAAGCCTGAAAGCATTGGTGTAAATGGTAACTCACCAGGGGGATTTGAAGAGCATCTCAGAAAACCCCCGGTGGCTCCAGCCTGCATTGCTGTATGCAAAGCTCTGGCTATATCAAGGGTACCACAAAACTTCAGCTACATGATTTTCTTCCTTGAATCACCCAGCAAATAAATGACCAGAAGGACAGGTCAGCCATGAGATCATACAATCTCTCCTTCCCTACAGCTTGTTGCAACTGGACAACAATCCAGCTTGGATGTGGCTCTGAACAACCTGGTCTAGTGGAAGGTGTCCGTGCCCATGGCAGGTGGGTTGGAACTGGATGATCCTTAAGGGCCCTTCCAACCCAATCCATTCTATGGTTCTGTGATAATTCTCCCTGTGTGTTTCATGTGCTTAGAAGCGACCCTTCCTAATTTCTTGCATAGTCAAGACAAGGTCTTGATCTCCATGCGGCAGGTGCAGCCTTGTCCATGCAGACACCAACTTACTGCTGAGACCCCTGATAAGGAAGTGGCACCTACCTGCCTTCCTGAATGCAGCCATGACAAATCAGCTTTCAGTCAAGGTAAACTAACATTTTGTTAAAAACTCTTGTCACATAGAACTAAACTCCAAAGCTGTGAAGTATAAAAGAGGCTTTCAAGCAGACTTCCCTTGAACTGTGGCAGCTTAAGTCTTGTTGCCTTTGCTGAAGCGCATCAGGAAATCATTTGAAGGGCTCAAAGGTTAAGAATCTGTTTTCATCTGCACAGAAAGGTGAAAGATCAGATGGCTGACCTCAGCTGTTTGTGTTTTGTCTTTTTATCATCATCTTCAAATGAATTGAGGAGCTGTTCATTCAGTTTGATGAGGGCAGGGCTTTCCTAGACATATCCAGGGTTGTTTAGAGGCTTTTCAGGAGAGATGGAAGACCCTTCCCAAAGAGAAACAGCCAGAGGTTGTGATAATCTTTGTTGTTTCCCTCACCGCATTGTTTCAGGAGCCCCCTGAAATTAGACAGCCCATGACATTAAGTTTTGTACCAATATGTAATAAAAAACGTGAGCTCTGTCCTTACTGTTTGAAGAAGGTGGAATCAAATAAGCAGATTGGACAGGAGGATGAAGGAACATCTCCCACCCTGGAGACATTACAAAGTCAGTCAGAGTGTGCCTACACTGCATCTCAGCTGGTGTCCCAGACTCTGGCTCCCGCTAAGGAGAGAGCAGCTTTCTTTTAATCCATACGTGGGTACTCCAAGGCTCTCCTCCAGTACTTTTAAAACCCCCCCTACAGGGCAGCAGTTCTGGCCAGAATGAGCCAGGGTGACAAAATCCCCACTGAGGAGCAGCTGTCTTAACCTAAAAAGACTCCTCTTGTCATGGAGAGAAGATACCACTTCCCTATTCCTTAGAGGTTCTGTGTGGGAAAGGGCTTCAGGCAGATAGATGACATCCATCCCTCTCTTGAATCTGGGACACAGCAGACAGGAGGGTTTCCTGAGAACTTAAGGGTTGACTGTACAGGAGAGGAATAAACATGGTGAAAATGTGAGGGTCACTCATTTTGGGAAGATGAGGCAATCTGAAAACAGGAAACTCCCTGTGCACTATGCTATGTTATCACGCCAGAAAGCCTCACAACCACAGCCTGCCACAGTTCACATCCTTCCAAGTGTTCTCACTGCTCTCAAGTGTCTCCAACACAAGTGTGGCTCAGCCCAGAATGACATCGGCTGTCATCCTTCCATGGGCTGCCTTGAAAGGTCCTGGCTGTGCTCAGCACCACCAGCTGATTTCTCACCCTAGTTTCAAGCTTGAAAGATAGCTATTTCCCCTGGTAAAGTGCTCTGGAATGTTCAGGCTGCCCTGAGGAGGAGGACAGTCAAAGGCCATTTGAAACATGACTCAGCCTCAGAAAACACCAAGTGTCTTGAATTTCCTTTTATGATCTTACTTGGTCATGTACAGTTAAGTCTTTGAAAGTCATAACAAAATTACCCTGAGAAAACCAACCTTACATATTCCCACAATCCCTGGGATTCAGGTATCCTTCCAGGCTGTGCCATCACCAGGTGACTACAAATCCCTCTGCTTCCAGGTGGGTAAGACATGGCCAGGAAGGCTCTGGGAAACACAGAGGCTTAAGCCAATGCCCATTCCAGGCAGGTGAGTGCTAAAGTACCAGGTGAGTTTGGGGTTTCATTAGGCATGGGAAGCTTCTTTAGGAAAGGCAGCATCACAGGCTGGGGGCTGAGGGCTGGCACCACTGCCTGCACTGGGATTAGGCACAGGGGACTGGAAAGAAGGAAGGTATCTGAAACCGTAAAACCAACCAAACCGAGACAGTTCAGTTTTATATTCTGAAATTCACTGGCAATGGGGGAATTAGGAGGGAAGGATACACGTGAAGTATATTGATAACCAAAGCCACACAGGAGGCACATCCCCAGCTCCTCCCTACCTTTAGCCATGTAGGCCCAAGGCAGCCAGAGGCTCATGCAAGGTGCTGGGGTGCTTTCTTTGCATCCATCAATCATAAATTTCACAGATTAGGAATGACACTGATTCTTCTTCTTCTTCTGGAAGAGTCAAGAATGTCTAGCTGGATGAAATGGACCATATTTTGCAGTTCACTTTGTGAGCAGTGGGCCAGGTGCACAACCACACTGTCCTGCTTCTAGTCAACATAGCCGAGCACAGCTCACAAAACCCCTACGTCAGCTAAATGCAGTGAAAAAGTGAATATTTAGTCATCATGATAGAGGTTACACGGGGAAAGAAGTTGAGGCAAGTCTCCTTTGGTATCAGTAAACAGGCTTTTAATCAGCCTTTTGTGTCCCCAAATAACAGTTTTTAGTAATTTACCAACCCGTGGAGGCCACGTGGTTAAGACTTGGCCGTGGCAAGGCGAAGGTGTTTAGTGCCTGCCCATTCTCAACCCGTGTTAATGAAGGAGCAGTGATCCTACATCAGCTGGTGTGTGATGAGCACTGGGTGAATTAACTCTGCTGCTCGTGCAAGGCTGAGTACAGGGGACCCTGATCCCAACCAATGCTGAGAGCCACCCCTCTAACACAGCTCCTAAAGAACAGCAGTCACAATGAAACTCAAACACAAAACAGATCGGCTCAGGGGAACCTGGGTAAGGTAACCCGTGTGACACACTTTTCACGGTGCCCAACCTTCACTCTCCCACTCTCTACGAGCACCAGTGTCGTGCTAAAAATTAGGTCCCAGCCCTCAGTCCCCATCAATTGCAGGTGGCTGGTGCTGACCTTGTATTTGGTGTGTTGGGCCCTGATAGCCATGGCAGCCAGGCACCGCTCCTGTGCTTTTGCAAGGCTGGCTGGAGCTTGGCCCTGGCCTCAGGACTTCTCAGAATTGATCAACACGTGCAGTCAGATAAATACAGCCCTGCCAAGCACCAAGGCTTTCTGAACTCTCACCTTTTGCTCATGTCACATTTACTATGACAAGGAAGAGGCTTTTTTCCTTTTTTTTTTCCTACCATTTAAGAAACTGCCATATTGAAACCTTTTTCTTTCCTCCTTCATTAATGCTTGTGTCACCTCAAGGGTTGTTGTAATTCCTTATTGGCTGCTCTTCCAGAATTTGCTTTAAGAAAACTTCAACTAGTTTTCAATGTGGCTGCAAGGTTAACTAGAAATAGAAAATGTCATGAACATGCTGGATATATATCCCTTCTGCTTCCCTGCCACTAAGCCAGCTTTTCATAAAGTTTGAAACCGATATTAATATTTAACTTTTAACTCACAAGATCTTTCATGGTCTCAGCTCTGCTTAATTAGCTGACATTTAGCTCCCTCTATTCCACGGCATACACCTAGGAGTCCTTGGGTACTGGTTTATTAACATTCCCCAAAGTAGATTGGAGCAGGCGGTTACCAGAACCTTTATCAATTGCTCCCGAAGGCGATGGAATTTATTGCTGAATGCCATTAAACCAGCCAGGTCTGTAAATATGGTTAAAGGCACGAAGACAGTCTTGTTTTCCAAAGCTTCTCGCTCAGTTTAAATGAGCTTTGTGAATTGGTCTCTCCTTTTCTCCCACTCTTTTGCACGCAGCCTTGTTGAGGCGCTCCTACAGAAAGCCTCTGTATTAACCTGTGCTGCATTAAGCACAGTTCTGCTGTTAATCAACGCTCGTGCAGCGATCGACGCCGCTGCAGCGCTGCTCCGGCACAGGCACGGCTGTGGGGAGCTTGCCGAGTGTAGCAACTCCACTTTGCAGTTATTTCCTAACCTTTCACACTCTTCCCTCGCTAAAAGCTTTCCTTGTTCTCATCCAGTCTCAGAAATCCCATGCTCGGACAATAGTAGGTGTAAGTGCTGGTTCTACATCCACTCTGTGCCCCCAGTAGCATCCCAAGAGCTTTTCTCTCCTCGCTCCCATCCCCACCCCCGGCTGGTCTCCCATTGCCACCTCCACCCTGCTGGCAGCAGAGGTGCTCCTGCCCAGTGGGGAATTCCAAGAGACTTGTTCCAGAAGTAGCTGCATCCAACCCAGCACTAAAAGTAAGGACAATTTTCAGAGACCAACACAATTTAAGATCATTCACAACTCCATAACCAAAATGCTAATTACCTACTTAAGCCTCCAGAACAAAGTATGCTGCACTTGGATGTGTACACCATAATTACAAGGTATTCCTCACTGCTCCCGCTGTAAGACCCACTAATAGTATTTCATTTAATATGAATCTGGCTCTCCTCATTTCTGGTAAACTTCATATGTGTTAGGGACACCCTACGAGTTAAGATTTTGCTCATAAAATTCTAACATGCTTGTTCTTTATGTCAGTGAAACAGTGACAAGCAAGATGCATTTTCTAAAAACTGTATGTTGATGAAGCTATCACAGTATGAGCAAATGTTAGACCACAAAGACAAATATGAATAAAAAATATGAATAGTTAGTGGATAACCTTGTTTTAAGGCTTATCTTAATAAATAAAGCATTGGTCTTGACCATTTAGGATCTTGCTTCATCCATTTTTGTTCCTCAGTAAAATGAACTTAGTGACCTCCACTCATTCAGCATAAGCCACATTTGAAATAAAATCTGTCACCAGGGAAGTGCTCTTTCTCTGGTATATTTGGCATGAAAATGAAATAACTGTTTTAAAAAAATATATATTAACAGTTCTCATGAGCTGGGGAACCCCAGTCTCCGCAGATCAAATGTGACAGACTAAAGCTACTTGCTCTGGGCAAGGATCTGGTCCTCCCTCCTTAGAAATGACCTTTACACTTCTGTTGCACTGATAAAAGGCAAGATCATGCCTTTGGATACATCTCTGACTTCATCAGAGTAGGGTGAGATAACTAAGGGAGAAAAGACAGTGTCTGAAGTCAGGACACATTTCCTTGCTTTCCCATATAGGTCTTGAGATGCTCATTTCTTGGAGGGAACCAAGGGGACCAGCTGAGGACAGCTACATAAATATCTGGATAGACGGGACTCCAAGCAGGTCATGTCATGTATATTATATCATATCATATCATTTTACCTGATCTGCTAACTCACAGATGATAAAAGGCATGAATCCTCTTTTTTTTAAACTGAGCACTTCTTACTGAACCCAAGATGAGTTTGGCTTCACAAAGATCCTCACAAATTTAAAGTTTGCATCTCAGTCAGTATCTGCTTCAATAAAGTGATAGTGAAACAATCTGAGTAACTACCCCAAAAATAAATACCCACCCCAGGGCTGGGGAGAGTATGTATCAGATGTAGCCACTACAGCATGCACCAGGGTACATCAGGGTAAGACTGGAGTGATACCAGGGTGAATTTGGCCCATATCTTAACACTGATGCAAAAAGGACCAGACACCAAAATTCTCTGGCAGTTCTGCAGTGTGAAATTCAAAGACAGATTGCAAAAGTATGAACGTGCAAATCGCAGTTTAAAGAAAGGCTTTCCCTCTGAGACAGATACCTCACTGCCACCATCTCGTCGTGTTTCCTCAGCGCAAACCACACCAAC
Organism: Gymnorhina tibicen; assembly: GCA_013399875.1. Classification (NCBI taxonomy): domain Eukaryota; kingdom Metazoa; phylum Chordata; class Aves; order Passeriformes; family Artamidae; genus Gymnorhina; species Gymnorhina tibicen. The sequence goes on along the minus strand of VXAZ01001725.1, from coordinate 925,383 downwards.
CAGAGTGGCTGAACGCCCGTGCCGAGTTCAGCACTGGACGACTTGATGCTCAGTAAAAAAACCCAGCCAGGTTACTCAGGAACTCTTTTATAGCATGATTGTGATCAATTTTGAGGGCATATCAAAGCACAAGACAGCACTTAAATTTTAAAGAGACATTCTAACATATCTGCCTGAAATAATTTAGCAGTCGCTGTTACAGAAAGCACGAAAGTTTCCTCTATTACAAAATACAAAGGAAAAAATCCCAGAAATTGCCACCTTTATTTATTTTGATCTTTTTATAATGGTCAGCCACTTGCACTATGCTGTTCTCCTGGATAATCAATTTTATTAGTTGTTTTTATGGGTTTTTCATGTTGAATGATAAAAAGAGGATACTAGAGGGAGGTAAAATATTTTTAAATTTTTGGGGAAAAAATAAATGATTAAAATAAGATGACAATTAGCTAGACTTTGAAATAGCTGCACAGAATCCCAGGAGCTGTCTTCCTTTTATGTGACATGGTAACATATGTTTTTTTAAACATACTTTGAGCCAAATCTGTCTTTTCTGCCCACTCAAAAATCAACAGATTTAACAGAATAGAAAGAGAAGGGGAATGGAAACAAACAGTTTGATATGTATATATCTTAGTTTTATGCACAATAAGAAACATTTTCCTGCTCTCAGACTTTAAACAGAGCCAGCTGATTGCAGGTTTTGCATGTAAGGTGAGCTCAGTATCCACACTAAAGAACCCACCTCAGCCTAAACTGGCTGTTCGGAAGCAGAATGAAATAGAAAGGGAGTTCAAATATTTGAAAGTTTCTTTAAAAATCACTGTTTACATACACATCAAAGAAGGTGTTGAACTGGATTAAGTGTGAAGAAAGTCTTCCTTAAATATTGAAGTTATTATTTCCATTTTATAGAGTATAGCTGCTCCACAATACTCAAATTATAACTTTGATGAAGCATTCTGCAAAACTGGTCTGTCAGTAGGATATGGCAGAAAATGTTCCACCTGGAGCAAAAACTTCAGTCTTTTTAAAAACATTAGATCAGACAACAAATCTTTGTATAACAGATTTAGGAGACAAGACATTAAACTGCTGTAAATCAGTATTGCTCTAATGGCTTCTGAGAAGCTCCAGCAATTTACATGCACTGAGAGATAGATTGTGTTATTGTTGAAATATTTAACTTTAGAAATATTGTAAAATATATAAATAAACTTTAAAATTATGTGACATTATTAACATATTTTTAATCAGAGAGGGATTTTGTTTTTTTGTGATACAATTCATCATTTTGTATTCTTCGGTGTTTACTCAATCTGACCTATGTATTTTCAGAACTTTTTCTTTGTTATAAAGTTTACTTTTACGATAAATATTGCTTTGAACGAACTCGCCTTGTTACCTTAAAACCATGGCTAAGTAGTTAACATCTTTTTAAATGGTGCTTTTATAGAGTATTGGAGCCTGAAGCAGATATTCTCCCACTTTATCTTCTGGAGACACAGCAACAACCTGAACTGAGTCCCATCTCTGGGTGAGATTTATGACCAAATGTTTTATACTGATTAATAAATATTTTGGACATAAAAAACACCCCAACGATGAAAGGCATAACCTCTGTCAGGAGCATTTTGATGGTTTTTGCCGTTTCATCAGCAAGAAAGCTTTAATTAAAAAAAGTTATTACACTAGTGGTGTTCATGTTGAGTGAACGCTTGTATCGGGATCAGTGGGACTTTGATATGGAAATTTTAAAGGAATGGCTTGTTTTAAGGACTGCACACACTCTACTAAGTTATTTCACCTTTAAAAGGACAAATTACTTCAAAAGTTTGCCATCATCATCTCAATAACAGGGATACAAACTTTGCAGCTCTTAGCTATGAACTCTAAACTCTTTCTAGTCTGGAAATACAGATTAAAGTCATCTCTTAAATGCATGAAAAAAATAATAGGCTTTTTGAAATTCTCTGAGTTATCTTTTTCTGCTGGAGCAGGAGGCTCAGTTTTTACAGACCCCAGCTCTGTGACAATCAGATGTTGATTTTGTGAAAATCGGCACAAGTGAGATGAATACCTTGGGGTAAATAAAAACCTGAACGTAGAAATAAGGCTGAAAAACCAGCTGCCCATTAAACTCCACATTCTCATCAAAATCTCTTCACATTTCATATAAAAATATCAGAAACAGAAAAACAGTTAAAATACTACTACTACTACTACTACTAATAATAATTAAACCCCCCTGTGGAATGCGGGCACCTTCAATGATTAAAAGTAGAAACCAGCGGAGATATTACAATAGCAAAAATTGATTAAGCAAGGAAAAACTGGTGTTCTCATCTTACTTCAGTCTGCAATGAGGGGCTGATCTCTTCTGCAACCTTTGTGAGCAGCAGCCTCTGCTCAGGCACCTAAGATAGGAAAAGTTCCATGTGATTTACTGATGTCCTGAAGAGTAATGCTTTGCTGAAAGTACCTGTTTCTTTAATCAAAAATACATATTTTTCAAACTAGAAAAACACAGGTTTTCTTCTTGAAGCACGTCCACCGCTGAATGTGTGAAGGTGAAAATTAAAGCATGTTAAACAACTTTGGGCAATAAATCAGAAATGAGGGACAGCAGGAGGCATAACCATGACACACTGACAATGAATCAGACTCTTTCAGATATATTCTATTGAAACAGATAAAGAAAGATTTTTTTAAAAAAAGAGTAAAACAATCAATTTCTTTTCAATTCCTGTCCTCAAATGTGTTAAATAATTCAGTGTCTGACTCTTCCCTTACAGGGCATGACACAACTGGTGCATCCCCATGTGAGAGGGCATTTTTGCAAAGCCCTAAAAACTCTGACTCATTCGAGTTGAAAAATTATCCCACAACACCGGGCTCTCTAATGATTGTCACACCACATAAACAAGTTTGTGGAGTTTTTTAAAACAGTTGCTGGAAAACCACCTAGGAAGCACCCAGGCTCTTGTGGTGAACCTGTCGCTGCCCAGGTCGGTTTCACATCTGGTTTTGGGCTCTTGCTGGTGCTCCTGTGGGTGGGTTTGGCCATGGATTGGCCTTGGAGAACAGACCCCAGCATACTGCACAATAAGACACTAATAAACACACAAAATATCCTGTTTTTCTCTCCGGAGGGGCCCACGTTAGTCTTTAAATTCATTTCCCTTGTCTTCCCAGTATAACCTCATTGCTGCAGCTAAAATCTGACCGTATTTTTAGGTCAAACTTCACATTTTAAAATGAGGAATGTCACAGCCCAGTTCTTTAAAAGACCCCACTGATATGGATCCTCCAGTCCCCCAAAGCATTTAGGGAAATGTGTGCTCACAGATCCTATTGCAAGACAGGGACGCAAAGGCTGATCTCTCTCTCTCCTGTTCTTTTTCCTAGTTGCACGGGAAGAAAAATGTGAGAAAATATGTAATTCCAGAGTTCTGTGGCAGCATTAAACTACAGCTTCTCACCCCATATATTGCCTTTTTTAACCACAATCTTGCACAGAGTGTTAAGGTGAGTGGTAAATGACTTAATGGCAGCTTAATATTCTGCACATATCCATAACAGACATTTTAGTTGCTTTTAATTGATGTAGCTTCTAGCTTTGTTAAACTCTCCAGGAGCGTAGTTCTCACTGGGAATGAGCCTCCTAGAAAGTATCAGTTTGCAAAAACACAATAGTTTGAGCGATAATTGTGTAGAAAAAGACTCCTGGATTTCTTTGCAGTTGAATAAGAGCTTTTTGTTTCACTTTTGTATAACTCAACATCGGGTGGCTAAATTATAGTCAAACTTTCCAAACAGCTAAATAAAGAGACACATGGGGTAAGTCACTTTTAAGATAAAATGGGGACTATAAGATTTTAACCAAACAGAACATTTTAATGGCTGTGAGCACATAAAAAAAAAATTATGTGGGAGAAGTCCTGGTGTTACTTAAACAGTAGCTTTCAGCACTCATAAAATATGTGGTGTTAAATTATTTTCCACTTATAATTCAGCTGGCTCTGGTCTGTACATTAGCACAAGCTTTAACTGGTTTCTGGCTCTTTACTGGCCTTCACTTAACTCCATTTAACCCTGAAAGAAATGCTGCTGGCATGGCACTGAGCCCCAACCATCACAACTAAAAATATATATAACCTCAGAAAGAGCACACAGAAAATGATTGCAATCAGCAAAGAAAATTAAAGGGCAAATAAAAAAAAAAAACTGTGTTATTCCATTGGGCTGACTGGCAACCGCGCCTTCTGTTTGGGGGTGGGGGGGATAAAAAAAAGGAAATCCCCTTGAAAATTAACTTTTAGGTTTTTTTTAAGCCTGTAAAAATAGTAGAGGATCTGAAGGTGCGTCTCAGCAGGTTTTGCCTGCCTGTCTAGCACTGAGACTTTTTGCGTGATCAAAGAATACATGACAGCGAACGGATCTATGCTTGTAAATATCAAACGGTTTGATCATGCTAAAAGACTTTATTGAAGTTTCCCACTTTTTAATCAAACAAGAAACATCCACCTCCAGTAGCCATAAAAAAAAGGGTCTGCTATGATATTAGAATTAAAGAAAAGTACTAAGTGGGACTTGCGGAGAAGGGGTTTTCTTACCATAATACGGGACTTCCATTGATGTCATGTTTGTAGGCTGCCAGAAAACTGCAACCCTTATTATTTTACCAGAGCACAGTATAAAAAGGGTTTGATTGCACCAATATTAAGTCTGCAATGGCCCACAAGAAATAAGCCATGTTCACATACACAGCCTTTTAAAAGAAAATTAAAAGCATAATGATGAAATGAATACATCACTGACTTGGTTTGTTGGGTTTTTTTGTCTCCTGCTATATGGTGAAATCCACAGCATCAAAATCTACAACTGGCCTGTGGAGAGGTTTTCTATACTATTTCTGTCACTTAGTATGATAATTTGCACCACCGCTCCCCCCCCCCCAAAAAAAAAGAAGTTAAAAATGCCATTCTGAATGAACACACGGAGCTCTGAATAAAAAGAGCCAATAATTTACAGTATAATGATAAGAGTATAATATTCCTTTAATATAACGTATTAATGAAAATTGCCATTGTGAGATAGATAAGACCTAATAAAATCAGTCTCATTGTGTTCTGTGAGTTGGAGGCTTTGGTAAGTTATATGTTGGTGCTGCGTGGCTGGCGTGAAGCCTGATACAATTTCGAAGACTCCCTGTTTCCAGTGCCACCGGTGCCTGAATTTATTTTCACTGGAAAAACCCAGGCAGGCACTTCCCCGCTCTGTCAGGTATTACTGTGCTCCTCTGCCACCTCCTGCCTGCTGCAGAGTTTATGTAAACATTTTAATGCAATTTAATACATTTATTTTCACCCCATTTCAGACATAGGGCAAACTAGATTAAAAAAAAAGTCCCTGTGTCTTTTTTCAGTCTTTACTCTTTAACGTACTGATATTTTTAAAATGGGCAATGGGGTGATACGGGGAATGGCAGATTAATTTCTTTATTTTATGTCAGCATAGCTCAGCATCGCTCTGTAATGTTCCTGCTGCTTTTGCAAGCATCCTATATTTGCAACGATGAGGACCTGCACTTCTGTTTATTAAATGGCAGCTTGTTTATCTGTGCTAATTGCCAGGAAGAAAGCTAAACTACTTTCCCCTCTGTGGACCACTATTTATAGCCAGGAAGAGCAGCCCTGCACATATGCAGGGGGGTATTTGTGTGAAGGAGGTTAACGTGCAGTTATAGCAATCTCATCTGCTAGGAGGGAGGAAATTATCTTCTTGATGTAAGAAGGCTGGGTGAGAACACACTCTGGGTTTTAAACCCAAAATGTATTTCAAGGAGAGGGGAGAAAGCTTTTGAGCATATCCATAAAAAAAAGAGAGATTTTTAACAGCGTGGGGCTTGATACCTTCATATCAATATTTTGCCCGTGCCTTTGGAAAATATTTTTACAGTGTTACTGAAGATGCACAAAACTGCAATTTGTTCTCCAAAAGGTTTAGATGCTGCTATGAAAGGAGCCAAGAAGGAAAGGGGATTTATCCCAGTCTCCTCTTCTCTGAGAAAATCACTCTGGAAGGTGATAATTTTTTTACACTATCCCACCGATTCTTCTAGGTTTTGTTTCTGAAATGCCCAGAAAGTTTTTCTATGCAAAACCCACTACCAGAAATCCTGCCGTCCATTTTGGAGGAAGTATGCTGTTCTCAAAATAATTTGCTACTCGTTGTGTCTGTTCTGGCACGACCGAGAGTAGCTCCATGATGGCAGAGATGACAAATAGGAAATACTTGTAATAAAACAAATTTGTTCTGGAAAGTTTATTTTTTGGAATTTATTTGTCCAAGAAGATTATAGAGAGAACTTCGTGTCTTTACAGATGGAGTTCTCCTGTGCTCCAGACTATGTGTTTTCAGTAAGTATTACAAATACCCTGTTGTTTTAAAGTATACAAACTTATTTCTATGAACTTCTTTTCCAACCTTCACGGGCCCTGTTTTTCACATCCCAAATAATGCTTACAGCCTTTAAATCTCAAACCCACAAACCAATATTCACAAGCGTTGATTCAGAGATCGATATTTTTATGCATATTCTAGCACTGAAGGCAGCACGCTGAGGAGGGATAACCCAACTTCATTTATAATCTTATAATACTTAGTGCCTCAAGTTACATGCTTTCTACACTCAGAAATGAAAATAAAACTTGAAAAAATACCCCAAAACACTGAAAATGAGGGAAAGAAATAGAGTAACGGAGGAAGGTTTTAAATAAGCTATAATTAGTTTTTGGAAAAATTTTCTTACTTTGTCAGGATTGAAAAGAGGCCTTACTTATTTGGAATTATATATTTTACAGAGAAAGAAAACATTAAACAATTATAAAATACATTTTCCCCAGGAGGTGATGGTGGTGGGCTGGCCAGCCCTGCTAAGGACAACTCCTGTCTGATGGCAACGAAGAGTTCACCTAAAAATGAACAGCACATTTCTAAACCTGCCCTCTCATGGCTCCTAGTTCAGCTTAGTGGTTGCAATTAGCAATTAAACAAGAGAAACAAATGCCTGTATTTTGTTGCAAGAGGGTTAGTTTCATTTCTGACCTGGAAATGACAGCGCAGACACACAAGGAGCAAAAAGTCATGTTAACACCAGGAGGAAAACACACCGCATTAGCTGGGATGCTCAAATCATGCTGCATTAATATGCACAAAAGAATTAAAGGAATTAAAAGCCTCTAAGAAAGGGGATGTTTGGTTGTTTGTTTGTTTGTTTTTTAAAGCCATGTAGTGTCATTGCTTATTCAACAACAGCCCACTTCTCCTGCAAAGCAGTACGCTGGGTTTGAAAAAAACACCCAACCCCACACGGCTGTAGAGAGAGCACATGTTACATCAGACACAGTACCTGATTTTTCACTGCACAGCTTGTCAGCTAGATAGTCTGCCTCTTGGGCGATAAGTGAGAATATTTCATCTTCATACTCCTCTACGATACTTTCCCACTGTAAGGATGAAAAAAAAAGGAGGATACTCGTACTGTGCCTTTTTTTTTTCTTTTTCTTTTTTTTTTTTCTAGCTAGAAACAAGCAGGGCGGCTGCGAGGAGCCCTCGGCTCGCTCCGCTCTCCCTGCCCTGCACAGCGTGGGGATGAATGGGGGCTGCCTGAGAATTCATGCGACCAAATATTACTTAAACTTCATGCCCAGCCTCACTGTTGTTTCAAAATCACATTCATGAATTGGGGGGTGGGGGGGGGGCGGGAGGAAAACCCCTCCAAAAGGCATTTCACTTGGTTAGAGACACCCCCCACTCCCCCCCCCCCCCACCGCCC
>VXAZ01001725.1:854636-917522 GCA_013399875.1 Gymnorhina tibicen | reverse complement strand
CCACGGCCCTTTGAACATGGACTCCTGGAGGAGGCACTCGAAATTTAAATAAAACGAGCCCATTTTGTAGTCTGATATTAGTGGTGACGATGTGCCATAAATACAGCTCCCTGGCCTTGCAGATGCAGCTCTGATTTCAGCGCAGATAGAGCAGCCGACAGCAGAGAGCTGCTGAGCTCCCCTCACCCCAGCATTTAGGGAGCTGCTGGCAATTCACCTCGGTGGCCCAAAATGCATCTCTACCCCCCTGGGATGGGTGGGTGAGTGCAGGTCCAAGGGGGTGCACCAGCCAGCCTGGTGTTTGGCACCTTGTAGGAAGTCAGGGTGCGTATTAAGAGGAAATTCCTGTCTCCAAAATACAGCCTTCAACCCATAAACAAGGGGAAGCCCTTTAACACGGGCAGAGAGCAACCACAGTGAAAGAAAATCTGCCTGCTGGAAGTCGTACACACACACACCCACACACCCACCCCCAAGAAAAGGCCGTTTTGCTGTGCTTGACGGAAAAAATCAAAGCAATACCTGCCAGGACACGCAATAACCGTGAGCTGGCAGTGACAGAGGCAGAGCTGTGCCTGTGCTCCTCGCTGGCTCACTCGCCTGCTTCTTTCGACTGCTCAGAAGGCCACGGCCAGCACAACCCCCTGGCTTTTCAGGGTCTTTTTTTTGTTTGTTTTTGTTCACTTTCCACAACAGTTAAAAAGAAAAAAAAAGCCCCCGAAAGCATTAAAGAAAAATATATGAAATATAATTTTGAAGAAGGCACTGGCATGAAGCCAGGCAGAGCACCTCGGTGTTTTTAACAGAACTAGATGAGAAAAACCCATCTCTACACCACAAGGCCTAAGGAAAAAAAAAGATGACAACCCTCCCCTCCTCTCCTAATTTGTCTATAAATATTTGAAACTCCAGTTAGCAATCTGGATTTTAGCCACTCGTACAATTCCCTTATTTCCTGCACATAAATCAGCAGAGATTTTTTTTTTCTGGGAAATGCTAATTTATATTTAATCACTTAGAAAAAAAATCCATGAGTAAAATGTAGTTTGGAACTGTTGAAGTTTAGGAAATTTGTAACATATGAAGCATCTGGTCTAATCCATGGGTTACTTCTGCAAGCGATGTGCCTTTTGTAAATGCTTTATTCATATTTATGAAGCCCTAAATAGATCCAAATACTAAATACAGTTTCTAAATAACGTTATAAAGCATCTGACAAAATGCAGTGTTATCACAAAACACTCAGCCAGTTTCTGTGAGGAACCAGCACAGAGTATCTTAAAATATGGCAAGAATATTAAAACAAGGCACGATCTGCATTATTTTCCTAGTGATGAGAAAGAGTGGGCACACTGACACAGCTGTGGCTGGAAAATAAAAGGTTACTCATTTGTTATGTTGGCCTACCCCAAATTTCAAAGGTTTGTAAGCATCAGATTAAACACTGATTTCTTTTCATAGTCTGCATAGATTTTTCTCTCCTCACCTAGGAGTAAATCTATCCCATCTCCTTTTCTGTCCCAATAACTCCGTTAAGTTGCTCTCTGACTTTGCTAAAGAAACATCATGGAGAAAAAACTGATTTTTTTTTTTTTGCTTATTACATCACCAAAACCCCACACTTCATACAGATAATGCCTAGTTAGACAGCAGGAAGAGCAAAAAGAGCATCCCTCTCGCTATGAAGAACCGTCGACACATTACATTACACACGTAATTAAAAACGTCAGCTCCAGATAAGGTGGCCCTGGAGAACCTGCGTGGGCCCTTCAGCTCACACCCCCACGCCCCCCGCGCCCCTCGCCCTCCTCCAAAGCCAGCCTCCCACTTGGAAACCTCCCGGCAGCCCGAAGACACCGCTGCGAAGGGAGACGGCCGGCGGCGGACGTTCGGGCCATGAAAGCCCTTGGCGCTCCAGCCACTTGTTTCTCTGGTTGAAGCGGAGTTTGCCAAAGTCCTGGGCTCTCAGTTGTTGCTCTGTCTTTTAGCCGCTGCTCGCCAGCTCAGATGCAGCTGTTTAATACCTCCCAGGGGTTTTGTGCAGAAAATAATAGCTTACAAAACCTAGCTTCTCCCAGGTTCTACTATTTCAGCTTTATTTCCGAACAGCTGGTCCGTGTCTTTGTCCATCCCCTTCCCTCCCGGCCGCGTCGAGAATTCGGCAGGAAGCCTCTGGCCGCTACCTATGCCCTGAGAGCCACCACCGCTGGTGGTGGGGGTCAAAGAGCAACCCTCGCCCTTGGAAACGGGGACAAAAAAAACCCCCCAAACTTCGCGCCCCGTCTAGACAGGTCAAGGTGCAAGATGCTCCTCTCCCTGTTGCGTCTTCCGGAAAGGGGCGTGAACCGGAGCCAAGTGCACAGCAAACACCCGCGCCGCATCCCTGCCCCTTTAGAAGACTTCTTTTTTTTTCCTTCTTCTTCTTTTTCTCTCCACCCTCTGCTGATCAAAGTAGGAAGTTTTCATGACAACCATAGTCAAAGGGCCTGCATCGCAAATGAACTCGATTTCGGCGATGTTGATATATCCCGGCTCCATTGTCTCTTTTCAGACACAGTATGAACCCTTCCGGTCTCAATGATTACATTACAGAAGGACTTTCACATGTGGGCTTCATTTGCACAAAGGGGTTGCCTTGCTTCACCACCATCTGGCCACAAATCAGATAAATAAAGGCAGGAGAATTAAAATTAAAGCTTAGAGGGTTTTTTTCCTCTCTCTCCCCCTTCGTCTTCTTCTTGCACCAGGGCCATTATGAAATCCCTCCCTCCCCCAGTCACATATGGATGGGGAGTCTACTTTTTATGAAAACTGGGAAGAGCAAAAAAAGTGTCTAAAAAAAAAGATACAAAAAAAAATGTCTGGGAAAAGCAAAAAAGTGCCTAGTAGAAAAAAAAGGACAAAAAAAAAAAAAGACAGCAGCCTTTTGATCCCAACCCTGTTTGTAGGGCAGCATAACTTATTTTACAGTAAAGACAGTCTGATACAAAACCATGTTTTCCTATTAAAATTCCATCTCATCCACTGGGATGCAAATTTTTTTTTCAAGAAAACACGGTGTTTTGCAAACTGGAACAAAAAGCTGGTGGAGGCAGAAAGTGGTGGCAGAAGTGGAGTTTGAAACTTATGCTCCAAACTCTGCTGCTTCTTCGTCTCACCGGGACAGGGAGTGCAGAGGCTCCGGCAGCTCAGGCACAGAGCAAGCATTTCCCCACAAAATTCCAAGAAATATGTGGCAGTTTCTGAAGGTAAAAAATAAAAACACCTGAGAATATGGAAGGAAGGTTTTACAGCCCTTACGACAGAAGGTGGGACTCGACCTCTCAGTCTAATTTCAGCCCTGGCATCCCTTTTATTGAGGTCAGTGTTGCTCTGGGAGGGACTGGGGTTTTTTTTGCAGTCTGACTGCTCTAGCAATAAATTGCACCAAATTTAATCCCTTTTCTAAGTTTACATCCAGGACAGTAACTTAAGTTAGTTGATGGGGAAAGGCACTTTTCGTGGCTGTGTTTCTTTTCACATAGTTTCGGTATCCCCAGCAGAAGGGTTTTCTTAGCAAATTTTGGAAAAACAGGTTTTCCTATGGCTATAGTCCAACCAATATTCAGGTGTATATTTATACCTCCTGCAGCCCTTTCCTGTGGCTTCCTGACTGATTGGGAATGTGCTGTGTGGCTGAGCCAAAGCCCATGGATGCCACGGGGTACCCTGCCCAAACACAGGGCACTCCTTTCTCCTGAACGTTGTCATGTGCAGCACAGCCAAGAACTGACCTGGGAGAAATTGTATCCAACATCTGAAAAAAATAATTAACCGTCAAATTTCGTGATGATCCCCACAAATTTACAGAGAGGATTTTGCTGTGTGAACTTTCTTTTGGATGCACCAAAAGTAAGTGTTTGTACATGTACAAGTACTTCTGTGATGTGGTTCAGGCTTTTATTTAGCATCATATTTAGATTTGGGCTGTATTCCCTTGCTACAGTAATGAAAAGTATTTGAGAGCTAGCATATACATAGAGAAGATGAAAAAAAGCACAAGAGATTAACTTGCCAAGAGCTGGATTTGCAAATTTTTTTGTTTCTGTCTAATAAATTATATACTGGATGTGTAATCTCCATAACTTTGCCCTCCCTTAGATGGTTGGAGTCAGACTCACAATTTGGGTAGGAACTATAATTTATAAAAGCTTATTTCTTGTAAACCCATGTAAACCCATGGATGCAGAAGCTGCCAAGACTATGTATTAATTTCTGGTGTCTATTTGTTGGGTTTTACCGAGGGAAATTTTTGCAGACATAAATGCAACTTGAATTTAAGCAAAGTATTTTTTGCTGAGCTGTGCTCTGCCCGGTGTACAGGGCTCCAGGCAGTTGAGAGTGCTCTTTCTGAAAGTGTTTTAATAGTAAGAGAGGAATAAGTATTTGGACAAGTGGTGGAAAACTAAAGCCTTTCTTTCTATACTGTGAAGATTTTGAATAGTACTTGTCAATAAAGCAACTCCTATTGTAATTGTACCGGAGACATGGGCCTCCACCCGAAAAAGCTGTCTCAGAGATACTAACCTCATTAAAATATGAATGAAAAGGCAGCCATCATTGTAATGGGAGAAAACCATGTACTCAGCAACAAACTTTATCTTCTATCTTGTGCAAAAATATAAATATGATTTTCTATTGCATTTGACGAAGAGATTGATGAACACTTTTTTTTTTTTTAAGTTTTCACGTAAGTCACAAAATTTGCTCCTTCCCTCCCTGATTTTTCTACTGAGTGTTTCAAAATTGGAAGCACCTTCAAATCATTTGAAATCTTTAAAAGGAAAAAAAAAAGGCTTTGTCTCTTTGGGGCATTTTTTTGAAGGTTGAAGGAAACTTTTGCATTTGTTTTTGTGGGTTTTTTTTTCTTCTTTTTTTGCAGAATACCTCATCCAATTTCAAAAGAAAACAAGAGAATTCATTACAGACTACTGTGACAACACCTTAATAACAGTCAATTATAGGGTGCTCAAATGCCTGTTCATTACTATGTCTCTGTTAATCTAGTCCTAAATTTCTTGCTTGATAGATACCACAACTGGCCAAGAATACAATTGCATTACAAAGTGCAATGAAAAAATATACAAAATGTAACTGCAGGAAGTAGGCAGTTTCAAAATAACCGAACTGTCACTCAAACATTTGTCAAAATAATTAGACATATCTGGTCATTTTTTTTTATAAAATATGGACAGACTTGGAATGGATAACATGGGAAGGTTTAGGTTTAAATAGGAATTGTTTCAATGACTTGGAAATAAGTCTTTTAAAATGTTTCATGTAGTTTAATCATTATCTTTTCATCCACAAAAGTGTTCAAATCATTTTTGATATTAGTTAAAAGTCAATATTTAGAAGTGAAAATTCAAACCTCCTTTGCTCTAGGCTAAAACAGGAGCAACATGAATGCTGAGCTACTCTAAAGGCTGATGGGATATATAATTAGCTATTATGTTAATTGAATCCACTGTGAGTTTGTTGTATGAGATTTCTTCATATAATATGCAAATAGCTTCGAAGGTTTAGTTTTATTAGACAATATAATTAGAAATCTTCTAAAGGACTGAATTCTAATGAGGCATAATAAAGCTTTGTAAAATATCTGTTTGCTGGGTGAGCAGACCACCTGGGCTTAATCAATACCGGGAAGTTTGTTGTGTAATGGCACATTTAAAAAAAAAGTTAAAGAATTTACCTTTCTAGTCCCATTCATCACAGTTTTATTTTAGGGGAAGGAGAGATCATTTTGGCAAGGAAGGAGATTAAATTCCTGCAATAAGTAAAGAGGTGAAATTCTTGTAATCTGAGGGGGGGAAGTAACTTAAAAAATAAACTACTTGAATTCTGCTTATTTAAAAGAAAATAAAAATAAATAATTTTTTAAAAACGCTCTCCCAGCTGTAGCGTCAGTTATGTGCATCTCTTAAAGATCCCTAAAGTGAAACGTTACATGAGCGAAGTTAGCCATTATTCCTGCCATTAAATGCCTGCTTCAAGCAGATGTACATACTTTAGCTTCTGTAGTGTAACTAATCAGCGTAACTTCACTTTTAGTAAAATAGCCCAACATGTTAATATGTGGAATTAAACACTCTCTTCTAAAGAAAGAAATTCACACCAGGGTATTCCAGAGCCGGTCCCAAATTCCACCTTCGCATTCCGCTTGCTTTAAGACCACCACCAAAGGCAAAGCTTAAATTATTTTAGTTAATGCCAGAATGCCAAAAATGTGTAATCTCTCGTCTAATTCGCCTTGTTCGCACTTTAGACTGTGCCAAGGCTGCACTATTCAGTCTTAATATTAATTGAAAATAATAAAGACAGGATAATTTGCTCTGGTGTAGCATTCAGAGAAGGGCATTTTTTTCTCTCCCTGTCAACAACAATCAGTAGCAACACAGTAAGAAAAAGTCAGAAGTGCTGATTTAAGCAGTAGATTTAACCAAACCAAAAGGAAGCAGAATCCCAGTAAGTGCCCTGCCAGCCCGCTGGGGAGGAGAGGCAGAAGACAACACAAACTGCAGCCAGGCGAGGTGTCCTTGCAGCCAGGCTGAGGCTACCTAGCAAATGATTCATTTCTTTGTGCCTTACCCAAGTACTTCTGGCCCTGTGCTTCATAGAGATGCTCTCTGCAATGCCAAAAATCTGACAAACCCACACTTAATAAAGGCGATGAGTGTGTTGCTGTGAATATATTATAAACTTACCATGCTTTGCACAGCATATTATAAAACTGTTGTACCTGGGTCTGGGTGGAGGCCTGGCTGGTACCAGTAGCTGTCCATTAACACTTTTCTGATCCATGCACATGAAATCTGCAGCAGCAAGTGCTTGTTCCTCTGAATAATGAGAATCTCAGCATGACAGAGAAGGATAGTACTGTACACATCATTTTCAGCTGAAAGAAAAAAAAATTTGGTTTGTTTTTCCAAGTTCTGCTCTAAGCTGTCCCGAAGTTGTTTGTGATCTCTCAGAAACTCCCCACACTCCCTACCACCATCTGAGGAAACAAATAGTCAGTCAAAACCAACCTCCCTCCCCAAATGTGAACTTTATTCACACTCTGTTTTTATTTCCTCCTTAGATTCAAAGCGTCTGGAGAAGATAGCCTGGAGCAGCCTTCAGAAATCAGGACCGTGCCCTGGAGAATTAGTGTCAGAAGAGGATGTTACCTGTTTGCCTTGCCTGCTAACCTCCCCTTATCCCCTAAGGGAACAAAACCAGGCTGATTCTGCCTAATGTTAATTAAATCACTCTGTTAATTAGAAGTAAGGTGCTTTAGCAACAAGAAAACAAAGGGCCCTTTTCCTCCCTTGCTCTGCAGGAAGGACTCAAATGCATTCAAATGTTGACTGGATAAACTCAGGAAGCAAAAAGGGACTGAGGAGGAACCCATGTGCTTTGATCATCCTTTCCCACCTCTTACTCAGGCACAGGAGCTCTCCTAATAAAGGGCTGCCTGTAAGGGATGCTGGATACTATTAGGAAGGCCTGGCTGGGCAGAGAACCTGGGAGGAACCCATGGGTGTGACATAGTACTCAGTAAAGGAAAGAAAGTGTGAAATAAAATTGAGTTTGATAATCTGCTGTGCTGGAGAAGGTTTAAGTGTTCAGACCCACTGGCCACATCTGGGCTGAGGCTCAACAGGCACCGTTGCAGGCACTGAAAAGCAGCTGCCTGTGCTGTTGGGCTTGGGGCAGCTCCTTGGAGGGGACATCTGGGCAGGTCTGAGGGGTGAGGGGCTGAGGAGGTCAGGTTGGAGGTGGACACCTTGTCTTGGAGTGCATGGATGGGCCTCACCCCTGTCAGGAGGCCTTGGTGCTGGAGAGTACATCGTGGAGTTTCCCTGAGGGAAAGAGGGCTAAGATGAAGTGCTGGCCTGCTGGGATTCCTATGGGATTCAGATCTGAGCTGAGTAACTGCATCCCTAGAGCCATCACTTCACAGATAAGAGGTGACACTCCCCGCTGACCCCAGCTGGGCCACCTCCTCCCTGGGGGTGACACCCTGGACTTCCTGAACCTCTTTCTCCGACCCTGGGAGCAGGTGAGCCGAAAGGGTTGCTACTCCCTGGTGCTCAAAATAAAACAGCAAGTTCTGCTCATTGCTCTATTAAAGTTGTAATTTTAAAGCAGCAACACGCCTGTCAGGGGACAGGCTGTGACTGGAGCGCAGGAAATAGCACTGATAAAGGGAAACCCCGCTGGAAATTTTTAACCAGTCTCATACATGACAGTAGATAAAATTTTCTAATCCGTGGACAATTTCTATGCTTCACAGGTTTCCATGCTAAAAGCTCAGAATTTCTCAAACTCCTCTGCCCTCCTCTGCCAGCAGTGTCTGCTCAGGCAGGCAGATCTTCAGCCTCCCCCCCGTGCTCCCTGGGGAAATCCTCCACATCCTCCACAGCACTAAACCTGCACCAGGAGCCTCCATCCACCACTGCTGCTTGCACGCTCCCAGGCCAAGGAAGGGGTGGTAGGTTTCAGCTACTTGGCTGCAGCCCTCTAAGACCACCTATAGACTTAAGCCTGTTAAATTAACCTTAATACCTTCATTATTCCTCTGCTGGATGGTAACCATCTGGCCATGACTTCGAGTTACAGTTAACCTAGGCTCCTGCTTGGGTTTCAGCTGGAATCCCTGGGTTTTGCCCACACTGTCACAGCAGTGATCGAGGCTGGGACAGGTTTAAGCTGGTACGTGTCTCCCCAGCATCAGTAGGGATGTGGATTGAAGAATCCTGTTCTAGCTTACCCCAGAGCTGTGCCAACTGTACAGTGACTGCACACTGCTGATCCTCTGCCTGTCCTCCAGTGCCCACACTCAACCTTCCATGAGAACAAGGGTCTGGAAAAACAGGTCTCCATGTAAATTATACTTTTATCTTGACTTTCCTCTTTGCTTGGGAACTCAGTTAAAGCAGTTTCATTTCCACTTAAAAAAACCTCCAACACGACATTAGTAGCATGGGTGCTACCCAAGCTGGAGCTCTGCATGTTACCTTAGGGGATGGATTTTGTGTCTCCCCTGCCTACTCCATCCTCACTCGCTCCATGTGTGTCTGAAGCCTCTCACATACTCCTGACTCCTGGCACAGGGGCCGCTTCTCACAGCCCCATGGGCCTCTTCTGCCCTCAAGGTCCCACGTGCATGTCCCCACTTGTAACAGAAATGATCCCAGAATCACAGGATCAATTATACTGGAAAAGACCTCTGAGGTCATCGAGTCCAACCTATGGCTGAACACCACCATGTCAGCTGACCATGGCACTGAGTGCCACGTCCAGTCTTTATCCATACACATCTCCAGGGATGGCGACTTCACCACCTCCCTGGACAGTCCATTCCAGTGTCTAAATGATCCTTGTGGACAGCAGATTTGGGTGACATTGCCTGTCCTCAGTCAACAGCAACAGATTTTTTTCAGTTTCCTGTCTCTGGACAGAAGGCAATGCACTCTTTCTCTGCCCGAGAAAGCTCTTCCCAACTCTGTTACGCCACCAGCCCAGTGACACAAGACTTTTGAGGAGAGAACCATAAATTCACAGACAGAAAAAAGACTTTGCTAAAGAAACACAGCCCTGGCTGGGCTGCCATGCCTTCTTATCACATCTCATCACTTCTTTTTTTTAAATTTTTTTTTTTATTTTTTATTTTATTTCTTAATAGGGCTTTCAGTTGCATGCTGCACTGGCTTGTGCATGTACTGGAAACCAGAAGGCAGCAGGAGGTTTGCTTGAAAGATGTTGCTGGGTCACAAGGTACTACAGAGCCTTGGTCAATTGTCCATCTGAGGTGTGTTTGAAAACACTGCACAGAATCATGTTATTCCCCACCTAGAGTCAGTGCTTCAAAGCACTGATCCTTTGACTCCAGTGGGACACAAGTGTATACCTATAATCTTAACTATATGTATCATATATTAAATATTTGTATCAAGCTTATGGAGGGTATCCAAGCACACTGGATCCAAAAGGTCCAGAAGAGCCTCACTCCAGCTCTGCAGCACAAAATAAATCTCTGAGTGTGCCTGTCCTGAGAAAGGGCATCCAGGTGCAGTTTAAGTCTGCCTGAGCGATGGATCAAAAGCAGAGGTGATCCAGGTGAGCTCTGCACAATTGGCTGCCCAGGAGATTTATGTATTTTACGCCACGTTTTCTATGGCAATGCAGACTCCCAGCCTATGTCTTGTTGGTATAAATCCTGCTCAAAACTGGGGAGAGCAGAGCATGTCCCAGCTGCACAGTCCTGCTCCTGCCTTCTGCTAGAGACAGCTGTAACTCACAAAGCTGGGATGCCTGGGACATGGACAAGGAGCACAAAAGTCACGGGTCTGCTCCCCACTGTCCAAAAGAGCATTGCCAGCATCTCAGCAGCCATGAGAAAACCAGATACTGCCTCTTCCTTCAGTCTGAACAAAAACAAGGGCATTTAGCATCTGTGAAAGGTATTCCAGGAATGCTGAAGTTTTTGTGGTTTTTTGCCTTTTCTTTCTCAAAAAAAATCTACTTCAGACATTTAGAGCTGCCCTCCAACTCATCTGCCCACATGCCTGCCCAGAGGCAGCCAGCAGAAATTCATAACCTCACCTATGAGCAACCTAAACTGAGCTTCCCTACCCCCCAAAAAATGGACTCCGAGTAACTTAGTGGAAAAGAGCCCCAGCTGATAAATAAACATCACCGAGCAATTCTGTGCAGACTTATCAGCTATCACTTACCAGAGGCACAGGGGATTATCACCCCAGCTGGCAGGAGTGGCCGCCTCGCTGCTGCACTCACAGGTACCAAAGGTCAGCTCCTTCCAGCCACTTGCTGGGACTCCCTGCCTTTCTCCAGGGAGTTAACCCCCATTCTGCAGAAAACTAAGAGCTGACTTTACTTAAACACTGGGAAATGTTTATACACGTAGGGAAATTAAGAGTAAGAACTAGTTTGTGGTTTTATCTTACAGGGATGGCTGTCCCTAAAGCATCCCTTGTGTACAGCTGGTGGGACAAAACCCAAGTCTGTCAGTTTTTCTGTTCAGTGCACAAAGGTATTTGATAAAATCAGATGTTATTTTAGTTAAAATAAAATATGAAGAACAGTTGGTTTCTTAAAATAATCCTAATTTTCTGAGTTAAGCCTTTCTAATTTCTAGCTTGGTTTCTAGAATGTTTCCAGGGATGGTGGATCCAAATATTCCAAGCACACGCATATTTTTATAGGCCATCAGCTGTAAGGATGTGTTTGATAGTGCCTTAGGTACAGCTGTGTTACTTTTCCAGATCACCCTAAACATTTATGAGTGCTTTTTTAACAGCAAAAGTGAATAGAAATCTCTAAATACCAAAGTCATCCGTTTCCAAAGCAAATGCATCTTAATGGGGATGACTGCACATGCAAAAGCATTGTGCAAAGCCAGGCATACCTGCGTGCCGTGAGCTAAATACCACGAGCATAAATCCGTGTTGGGCCCCAGGCACCCCCACGCACCCTCCCGCCCCCGATTCCCCATCCCGCAGCGCCAGGCGCCACGTGGCGTTCAGGAGATGATTATGAGCGCGTTACCCCACCCAGCACTGCCGAGGAAAGGCTCCCACGCTGAAGGGAGTCACAAATAATTAAATGTTTCAAAACACAATGGATATGACATGCTTTCAAAATAGCATCTATAGAATCACTTCCACTAGGGCGAGGAGCTCTCGGGAGGAAAAGCCCTTTCACTCACTTCAGTTGATTACCTGTATAAAAGGGCTTAATTTCTCTGGAGCGTTTCCTCTCCAAATCACCTCTTTTCACCAAAGCCATTGCAGCAGGAGTGGCAGGTACTCACACAACCCATGAGGAGATGCTTCCCCAGGCAGATCTATGAGGACGTGGGTCCCGGCTAGACTTAATTTTTAACATGCAATTAAAAAATATATAAAAAAGGAAAGAATTGGGAAAAAAATGCCATTCCCGGTTTTGTAGCTCGCTGGTAAAATGCCCAAGCTGTTTACCAGAAGGTCTGACCATGATTTAAGCCTTCAGAGTGTTTCAGCAATATTTGGGAGCTTTTTCTTGGAAATCCTTTTCCATCCTAATTCTGCTAACCTAGACCTATTGAGAGATGCCCTTTTTTTGCTCCGTTTGATAAGCAGAAGGTTCCTGAAGGATTTTGACATCCCCTGGCTGACAGCCAGGCCAACTCCTGGCCTCCTTCAACACCCATTTGTGAAGAAGGGGTTGCCCAGCAGCCTTGGCCATGGTGCCCCATCAGTCACTTCCAGCCTAAAATCTTGCATTTCTTTGGTGGGTTCCCGGATTTGTGTCCTAAACTGGTGATGCCATTTTCAAATGCATTTTGATGGGGGATACTGGATAGTCTGTGGTTTTCAAAGACTGCCTCACCTCTTTCTGTGAAGAAACAACTATTGGGAAATGCAATTGCAATTGCCCTTCAAGAAAATCTCAGTCAAGAGAAAATAATTTCCTTAAAAACTCTCTCAGTATGTTAAAATCAACAAATAAATTAAATACTTCAAGGGAAAAGAAAAAAAAAGGTGTGCCATTATAAAGCTGTGTAAAACAACCAGATACCCAAAACTGTAGGGAAAGACAGTGCAGGACACAAGGGATATCAACTTTTATCACCTGAGGTGAACTGTGATAAATTTCCCATGATCAATGATTTGAACAACTGTCCCTCCACCCCTCCCAGCCTATGGCTAAATCAGGATCTGTGTCCCATTGACAGCAATACTATTCTTCAATTATTCTGATGGAAGCCAGATCAGGTCACTGGATACTTCTGTGTTTATTACCTTAACGTGCTTTTAATTCTTCGGTAGTGTATATTTATATCTGGGCTTCCTGGGGGGTTTATGATCTTTTTAAGGATAATTACAACCTGCTAGGAAAATGCCCTTAAGTTCTATAAATACATTCTCAGCTCTGATCTTCATTTTACACAGATGTTGTCTCTGGGATTTTCTCTCATTTAAAAACATAAAATTTAAAAGGGAGAAAGGGAGTGAGGAAAGGGAGTGAGAAAGGGAGTGAGATTAACAAATACGAGATTTTTGGTAGGCATGCATTGCTGAAGCGTTCGTGGATTTGTGGGCTTTCCCAAGGACTTTATGAGACCTAAATTTTTACCAGCTTGAGACAAATGAGGATAAATCACATGTATTTTCTAGAGAAACTTGATGCAGATAAACACAGCCATTCTGGGCTTTCTTACTGCTGACATTGCATTTCAGGGGAAAGGTTGTGTGGTGGCTGACTGATAAAAATAGGATGTTAGTGTCCCAGTGTGTGCACAGGTATGAGGCTGCTGCCAATAGAAATGTAACTAGAAGAGAAAAGACACAGGTTTTAATACCTGTGAGTCTGAATTTGGCATTTATTGGGCACTGATTTTTTCCCTGGAAGGTTGTGCCTGTCCAGCTGGCCCTGATGCCCTCTGATGCAAATCCCCATTTGTGCTGGTGGAACCTTTTTCCTCAACACCTTTGAGTTCTCTCTTCGGGAAACCTCTCTTCAGAAAAACTCAAATCACCAAGCAACTAAACAACTTAAAACTCCGATAGTGACAGAGAGAAGAACAAAAGAAGAATAATTAAGCATTAAAAATCCTATGTGAAAATTACTTCATTCTCAAGTGGGTATAAAACTAATATACGTGTGGGACATTTGAAGAACACCAAAGGCTCATGAGATACCGCGGTGAAATTTAGACCACAGCTAATTTTATCTTCTCTGATGGAATGGGCTTTCCTTTTATCCTCTGGTGTCCGAATTTTCTGTGCATACTCTGATTCTCCTATTTAAAATTTACCTATTCTTATTATTAAAATTGTTTTGATTAGAAACACCTTTGGGCAAAAGCTGATTTCTGTAATGTCCTTATGTTGGGTCATGCAGAGCTGGTTGCTTCATGACTGAGACTGTTGGCAGTACTGTGGTGCCAGCACTGAGCAGTAGCAGCTTCTTAATGCATTCTTCTTCTTGCATCTCGTCCGTTCAGGAGAGGTGGTGTAAACACCACAAAATCGGATTATTGAAGAAAAATCTATTTGCTTTGTAACAAATTAAAAAAAAAGTTTCTTGTGAAAGTTTCTGTTTGGCTTCCATACAGTTTTCCAAAACCTTGGAAAGGTCTGGGAGTGATGAAGGATCTCCTTCCTTCACCAAAACCCTGCACAGCAGCTCTCCATATAGGAGGAGACATGGTCCAGTGGATGGTGGCACCAGGCCTTGCCCCTCTGTCAAGCAGGTGAGTCACAGAGTCAAGTCATGGCTCTGTTTCCTACCAAACTCTTCAGAAACAGCAACTCTGCTTCTATGTACATGTCAGGGGCTGAGCTTGGCTTGGATGGAGATTTTTATTTCCATTTGGATTGTTTAGAGGGACTTGGGGAAGCAGACTGCAAGGATAATCTGAGTCTGTATTTCACCAGCATTTTTGAGGTGTTGGACTCCATCTTTAGCTTCAACTCCTCACAAGGAGTGCACACCAGTAAAATGGGTGGCTCCCAGGGTGGGAGATTAAAGCCATTCACACCCCAGGGGATATTGGAAGTGACAAGAATATCTAAGAAGAGCTTTAGAAGTACAGCTTATCCTCCTTATGTTGCCAATCTGCCTTTTGCTGAGAGCTGCTTGGGAGTGGATTTCCCACTGGATTAATTAATTCTAATTATGACCTTCCATCATCTACCCATAAATTGGCTTGGTATGGACATAGGTGAGATTTCAAATACGGGCTACACATTAAATATACATATATATGTGTGTGTATCTGGATGTGTGTGTACATACACCAGCAGTTCTCCATCAGGGACTGCATGGCAACTGAGCTGGATGTTGTGTGCACACACCACAAAGGATATTCCTGTCTCCATTGAATGCAACCAGGCCAACAGGAAGGTAAAGAGCAGCATTTTATAAGTGACCTGTATCAGATGTTGGGGTTTGGGCCAGATTCCTTTTTTCTTGGTTGTTTTTTCAGCAGACACACCCAGTCACTGCTTTCCCCCAACAGTCAATGTTGGTTTAGATTCTGGGTTAACTTTCACCTCTCAGTGTTTCTGTGGTTCCAGTGTGCTCCAGGATCTCAGCAGCATCTCTTAGGATGCAGCAGCACCTTCGAGGCTGTCCTCAGGGCTGTTGCAAAGACTGCTAAAAGCACCCACAGCCTCCACTTCCATCACACTGCAGAGCATGAAAGGTATGGATGTATACAGGACACTGACAAATAAATTAACATTTATTTATTAACAATGCTGTTTAAAATGTTAATATTTATTAACAATGCTGTTTAAAATAACGCACTGGTTAGGGCCTGAGGGGTGCCAAGCCAAGGAAATTACTGTAAATCTTCCATCTGCAACTCACCCTGCTGAGTGTGGAATGTGCAATGTATCGTTGCTTCATGAACCCAGCTTCCCAGACTGGACCCAGGGCTGGGACTGCCCCATTTTTGCAATTTCCTGCCCTTGGAAGCATCGAGCAATGGCAATATTCTCCCTGCCAACATGAAGGTCTTGTAGTCCCAGCATGGAGATCAGCCACTGCCACATCCCTTGGTGATGTGCATGGCAATACCAGAATCCAGGCTTGGCCAAGTCTTTTCTTCTTCCCAGGAAAGTTCTGAAGAAAACTGCTTTTAGTGCAATATTTTGCTCAAGAAGATAAAAGAAAAAAAAAAGAAGGAAAAACTATCCAGATTATCTAAAAGGAGAGGATTAAAGAAATAGTTCTCCTTTTCCTGATACTCTGCTGTAAATCTTCTAGCACAACAGTTGCAGTATCAGCTACTGTTTGTAACCCATATGTGTGGAGCCATGTGTGTTACAGTCTGGATTAAGGCAACTAGAGGCCATCTGATCTTGGTCGTCAATAAATCCTACAGACCCAGAAAGACTCAGAGGAATCTCAGGAATTGAAAAGTTATAGTCACATCTTTGGCCTATAATATTACCAGTGATTCATAGAAAGTTTAATACTGGTGACATAAAGAAAACTCTTAACTACTCTGAATACTCTAGTCAAACATAACTACTCTGAAAATGCTCAGAAAGGGTCTGTTTCAAGAGTGTTACATCTGAATTGAAGGAGGTTTCTGAAGAAAATAAGAGCCAGTCTTTTATAAGCTTACTTTTGAGTGCAAAATTAATATTTACAGGATTATATAATTTTGGTGATGCTTATAAGAGCATTCCCCCTTTAACAGTTTTTTGCAAGATCAGAACAACGGACAATTAAAGTTTAAAAACTCTCATTAGTTTGTCTAAGTTAAGGAAATAAATGGCAAAACAGCTCGTCTTTAAACCTCAGATCACAACTCCTCCCGCAACTCTCCTAAACCAAGTGCAAATTTTTCCTTGATTATTTTTTTTGTGGGGAAAAAAAAAATAAAAATTATCTGACAGAGGTAGTGCCAGCTTAAAAAAAAAAAAATTACTCTGCTTTTCCCCTGTCTCTAAGTGCAGGTCGGGTCATCTTTGGGGGCATCCTTCTGGGAAAGCACTGCCCCGAAAGAGTGCCTGCCCTGCAGCCCAGAGGTGTAAAGGCAGAAGTGCAGTCCAGCCCCGCTCGGACCTCGGGGTACCTCAGGGAGTCTTTTATGATTTGTCCAGAGGCTCCTAGGAAAAGCCTTATCACTTCCTCAGTTATCTTTTTATAAAACAGGAGAGAACGGGACTCTGCACTCAAGACTTTAAGTTCCAATGTGTGAAATAATTAAATGCAGGGTTTTTTTCTGGACACACAGACACACACCAGGGGTTTTTTGGTTTTTGGTTTTTTTAAGGAACACTTGCTGCTCATTTCACCTGGAAGCAAAATTCCTTCCCTTTTTGATTTTCGGAGCCTAGGTATCACAGATGTACTGAACAGTACAGATGTACTGTACTGAACCCTGAGATGCTCTGCTTAAGCACGTCCAAAGCACATCTTCACTTGTTTCACCATCCAGGGCTGGAAATCTGAGGAGATCCTCGTCAGGTCTGGGAGCCCATGGCCGGGGCAGCTCCCAGGGCTGACACTGCACAGGGACAGGGAAAAGCCTTCATGGATCCCAGCACAACGTGCTGCTATTTCACCCCTTGTTGTGTCTTGCGCTCACCAAGTGCCACCTACATGTTTCCTGCTGCTCTTGTGAGATGCTCCGATGGCTGCACAAGCCATTTTTCCATCTTTTATAACAGAGAAACACCTTTATTTGATTGCAGGAGTGAGATCTGCCCTGACGGATATTTTTGTGGCTGAGACCAACGCAATCAAACCAGGAAGATGCAGCACAGAAGAAATAAGGATGCCAGGGAGATGACACTTCAAATCATATGCCATTTTAGACACAGGAAATGAAAATCCCAAGGAGACTCCAAAGAAATAGGAAGTCATTTAGCATTTTTTGGTATTTCTGTATCAAAATCTCCAGGTTACAGCCAATATCAGTCTTCAGCAATTTAGGAGGCTTAGCAGCACCACAAGGAAACAGAGATGAAGACTGCCAGTGGGTGGTTTACTTGCCAGCAGATGGGTGGTGCACAGTGGTGTTCAACCCTCGAAGGCAGGTTACAAGTCAAGCTATTGTATAAAATATCTTCCTTGTATCTATTTTTTTAGTTTAAAAACATTAACCCTTGTCCTGTCCCAGAGCCCTCTCTTCTCCAGGTTAAAAAAACCCAACTCTCTCAGCCTGGTGGAGAGGGGTTCCATCCCTCTGATCATCTTCATGACCCTCCTTTGAACATGCTCCAGCGGGCCCATATCATTCCTGTGCTGATTAAAGTCCTTTGGGAAGCTGCCATAGGCTAGAACATGCAGCTGATGGGACTTCTGTGCATAGGAGTTAAGTGTCCCAAAGGAGGCACCAATATCTGTCTAGTTTTGGGAGCAAGGAGATGACAGTGAAGAGGGAGGAATTAATCTTTCTCTCCCCACACCACTGGGAGAAGGGTATGCTCTGCACAGGAGCAGAAGTTATTTTTGGATGTCACGACATTAATATTTCCTGAAATGCCTCCAAAAGCTTGTGAAGACACCTGTATAGCTTAGCCAGAGTTATCACTTCTAGCAATTTGTCATTTGAGGCACTGAAGTCCAGGCCAGTCTCCTCTCAGGATATGGGGAGGCAGAAGATATGGCTGCATCTGGGCATCCTGACCAGGGTTAGGACAACAGTGGTGTTAAGAAAAGATCAAACGAAGGCCAGGATGTGCCACAGCTTTGTGGATTTCAGCGCTGACTTTAGCCAAGAGCTACCTTGGCCTAGGTTAATGTGTCCTGCACTGCTGCTGCTTGGAAATTCCTGAGGCTGCCCAGACCCTGTTTATGTGATGCTGTTGTGGAGGTAGCTGGAATCAGCTGGACCAGGCACGATGCAGAGGTACATGGAGAGAGACACTGAACCTGTGCTGGTTTTCCTGGTGGTCTTTTCCATCCTGAGCCATGCAGATTTATCCTGAGTCACACAGGCCCCATGACAGTGGAGTCAATCCTGTGGCTAGTTCAGGCTGAGTAAGACATGAGATGGGTCAGCTGTGAATTTTCAGACTAAACTCAAATTAGACTGACATATATGTCAGAGCAGTTATTTGATGACTATTTCACTGTGAAGACCTCACAGAATATCAAAGGGTCTAAGTTTCAATGCCCTGAGGTTAGACAAAAAAGCTCAAAGAAACACAGAGCAGAAAAGCATCCCTGACAGGAGACTTCGGGGACAGGTAACAAAGAAAAGCGAGCTGTATATGGACTGTGTGATAAAGCAACCCAATATTCCTGGACAACAAGCCTGTTCAAGAAGTTGAATAGTATTTGACTCTGAAAAAAGGTAAGGGTACAGAATTAGGAGGGGAATAAGTGGAAGTGAGACTCATTAAAGAAAAACACAGGAGTGGGATGTGCTCGCTGCCTGGTTATGGCACTGCTGAAGGGTGTTCAGGGAAATGTCAAGAGCAAATTTCTGCTTTTGCTGGCGCAGCCCAGTTAAGATATGTTTGTGGAAAACTGTAAGCAACACAACTGGTCAGCAAGTAAGTGAGAGGTCCTTAATTCCTGCCAAACCTCCTGGATCATTTCCCTTTAAAGGCTCTAAAATGCGTGAGACTTCTGACAGATGAAAGCAGAATTGGTTCATTTGTTGAATGCAAACTGAAACCTCTCAAAAGCATTAAGTCCCATTAGTTGTGTCCCATTAAAAAAAATCCAGCTTAGAAATCAGCATGCAGATTTTTGCTGTGGAAGACACAAAGCACGAGCTTCACCGAGCTTCACTCTGCAGAGCCAGGCTCCCCATGCCAAGGCTTTGGGAGCATTTTACAGCTCCAGTGAGAAAACAGCTCTGTACCTGGTGACACAGAAGGTGATGTCTGTCTAGTTTCTTAAACACTTTGGTTCGGTCCTTCAGGGGAGCTCAGGCTGGGAAATATGGAAAGCTAGGGAGTGAAAGGTAGCCAGGAGAAACAGAGCAGGCAGAGCAGAGAGCTTACAGCACGAAACAGCAAATGTCTTCAGTGAGCTCTGAGACCCAGGCAGTCCACACCCTCTTCAGTTCAAAGTCTATAGATAAATCTTGGATATCTTGGTAGCGAATGATAGAAATAAGGAAGCCATATATAAAAAGGAACTAAAAGAGACATCCAAACACATTACAGGTCTCTTCACACTGACTAGTCAGGGATACTCTGGATGAATATTTTTATTATGGCAAAATGTTCTCTCTTGATCCTGCCTGCAGTATCCCAGTATCCAGTGCACGGCAGAAATGGGGCCACAAAGCAGCTGCTGAGAGGTGGGGTACTGTCACTGAGTTGATGATCTATAGGTAGCAGTCCTTATGAGGAGCTGTGCATTGCACAGGAATGACAAGCTATGGTCTGGAAAAACTAGAGGAGAACTGCAAGGAAGATTTGCTCTATGCCTATGGATTAGGGAATTAATTTTGTGCTACCTGCCCAGTTTACCTCGGCTCTGGAACAAATAAAGCAGTACTGTGCAAAGGCAAAAAAAAAAAATCTGAAATCCGGAAGTTTAGGAATATAGACTTACTCACAACATCATAAAGTAGATATCCTTGCCATGAAGAGATGGGTCTATCTAGATTGAAAGCAGAATCTTTCCATTGTTGAATGCACATACACTGCTGGCTACATGGATGTTAAATATCTCTGCTTGCTTCAAATTTTTCACTGAAGGATCTAGTAAATGGGGGCACAACATAAAATGCAAATACAGCATTTTGTGGAAAGGGAAGGAGATGCTTGGCAGTACAGCTTTTCTGGAAAGTCTTCCAGCAGAGGATTAGGAACTATGGATGGTATTTCCATAAGCCCTTGTTTTTGGCCTGACTATGACTCCCAGAGAAGCTGATGGCAAATCTGCCACTGTATCCAAGAGGAACAGACTTGAGACAGCACTGAGCAAACTGAAGATCCCAGCCTTTGACTTAGGAGTGTAAATATTTTGCTTTTATGCAGAGATTAGTAAATTCAGGGATGTTATTCAAAAGGCAGTTTGGTAGCTGCTTCATTGAGCAGCGTCCATACACTCAGAGCATACTTATCTCCCCCAGTTTTAAAAACTGCTTCTTGTCTTTAAGGGACAAGGGCATAAATCACAGAGGCAGCTGCAGTCAGTGTCGTGATCTCAGCACAAAGGAGACAAACGGTTCGCAGACACATTATTCCCTTTGCACTCCTCGGGATGCTCCCCACCCCCAAGGGGATTCGTGGCTGTAGGGGTGGGTGCTAGGAAATACCAACACTGGTGCTGGCACAGCTGCCTGGTTCCCTGCAAAAGCTGGTGGAGTTGGTCTCTCCTGTTGTTGATGTGCTGTTTTTAATGGGAGAGGAAAAGAACTGTGGGGGAAAAGATAAATCCCTGTTCACGTTCAAAGTCAGAAATATTGTTGTGTATAGTGAGAATTTAATCCACTCAGTAGAAAAGTGCCTGTCTGAAAAGGTATCCAATAAAGATGTTCAGATGTGCTTAAATGAGTTGGAGAGTGGATTTTTCTGAGTTGTCTGTCCAGCATATGTAGCAAAGATAGGAGATGAGAGCAACATTTCTTACCTTGTAGCTATAGCAGGAGCCAGAGTGGTCACAAAAGCTTCGAAATACACAGACACTGTTACCCATAAAATGCCTCATGCACTCAGAATTAGAGGAAGAAATGGGATTTCAGGCTGACATTTCAGGCAGTCAGAAGAATATGCTTGTGCTTTCCTGGAGCACTTCATTTGAGCAAAACAGCCTATAGATCCATACCAGACTTCACCTGTATACTCTGCCTTGGCTAGGAAGCTCTTCTTCCTTATTACTGAAGGTTGGAATCTGATAATTAGTTGAAGAATCTAAAAAAAAATCTTGATCTTTTAAGGTTGGTTTTGGTTTTGTTTTTTTTTTGAGACATATTAGGATTCTGTATCTGGTCTAAAAAAAAATGCAGTAATGGAACTTGTCAAAGAATTCAATTCAGACAAAGACCCTGACTTCAAATTTGTATATCTGGAGACTCTGCCTCTACCTGATGAACAGAAGTAGACATCATCTGGCACAGTGATATAAGGTGCAGAACACCATAGCAAAGTTGTGGTGTGAAACTTTAAGGGGGAAGAATAAGAAGCATTTATATAACAGCAGTTTTATTCCTTGGAGCTTATCCCAAACGAGCTTGGTAACATCATGGCTTGCAGAATTGACATGTTGAAGAATTGACATTTTACTTAAATATTTTGCTCCTGCTGCAAGATCTGACCCTACAGTTACATTTAACCTGCCCAGAGTATTAGCTGAAGAGCAACCTTTCATGTCACACACTAGATTAAATCCTGTTCAGTGACTTCTCTGAGTGTCCAAGGCAGTATTAAG
This sequence comes from Gymnorhina tibicen, assembly GCA_013399875.1. Lineage (NCBI taxonomy): Eukaryota > Metazoa > Chordata > Aves > Passeriformes > Artamidae > Gymnorhina > Gymnorhina tibicen. The sequence continues at coordinate 895,634 of VXAZ01001725.1, read as the reverse complement.
TCCATCCGTCTCTATGCTTTGGTCTGACAGACACTTGCCTCAATGAGTTTTTGCAACAGAAAACTTTTGCTCAGAAAAAAACCCAAGAAGTCAAAGATTCAGAGCAAAGACTTGAGAGAAATCATCAGAAAACCCACAAGACAAAAAGGGATGGACAATAGCAGAGGTTTTCGTTCTTTCTGTCTGCGGTACAGTTTTGGAGAGCAGGAGAAAAGTGCCAAGGCACTAATTTGAGAAATGGCCTGATCTTATTTATTCTCATTCATGTTAGGTCTTGATAGATGCAGAGAAAGTCTGACACCAGTCCACCAAAGTGACTTACATGAAATAGGATAGCTGCCTAATTTAATTTGTTTTAATGGAAGCCTCAGTGATATCCATCCTTGGCAGCAGTGCACACTGGTGGAGCACACCTAAAATGGGAAATATCTCTCCATCTGAAACTGAGAAGCTGATATATCTGAGCTGGACTGAGCTGATCTGTTTCCTTTCAGTTTGCTTGTGTCTGTCCCATCAGACCTGCTGAAACAAACAGCCCAGGAGAACCTGTTGCCCTCAGACATGAGTCAGAATCTTCACAAGTCACTGCTCTGCCTACTGGAGCCATTCTTCATGGATTCATGAAATCTTCTCATTATTCTGGAGATAAATGCTGGATTTTGAGCTGGCACTTAAAATGATAACCACAGCTGGCATCAATAACCACAGGCATGGGTGTGTTATCACCAAATGTGACATCCACTCACAGCAGAGACAAGGAAACCTCTCCCGATCACATGTGCTGGCAGAGAGCATGAAGTAGAAGAGATGACAGGAATTACTGCCCTGCCCTCATGGGAACAGGAGATCAGAATCCACCACTGATTTCCATGAAAACTGGATTATTTTTCCATGTGACGACTTTTTTCCTGTATGGTCATTGCAATCTTCTGTCAACTTTCTGCTGAGGTGACAATTCTCATGCAATCCTCTTTGTCTCTACGTCCTTGGCTACATCTGCCTGCATTTACAGTGAGTTCAGGATCCTCTAGAAACAAGTTTCTTAGTGCTGGCTCCAGCACTCCCTCGAGTCAAAAACCTTGACTAAAATCTACAATAACTCTCTGATGAATTCCTCTTCCTTAAAACCAGTGTTAACGCTGCTGTGACCCAGAAAGAGAAGAATTTGTCAGATCAAACAGCAATGCTCAGACATGGGGTAATGGGGAAAGTCACCCTCCAGATGCAGGATGGAAGAACCATGTCAGGGGAATGTGAAAACCAGCCTCCTTTGGCAACTGAGTCAGACTTGGAGCCCTGCACTGCTGGTTCCTCTCGACACAGCTGGAAATTGGACAGAAGAAGGATTGTACTGCCACAACCCAAAGCAGATGAAAAGGGATTTCATTCATATCCTGGTATTTCCATGCCCAGACTTAAAAATGCAACATTTGAGCACAGGAATGACAAAGTGGTGTTACATAACTCCAGAGTAAACTTTCTGGACAACATCCAATGACATTCTTCTGAATAAAATTACAAGTAGCCATTTCCCTCCAAGCTGGGAAAAAAACCTTGCCCCAGTCCTTGGGTGTGATTCAGGGCAGAGCTGAGGTGCTGGTACGAAGTGCTGCATCTTACATCACACCCTGCCCTTGGCCGGCTCACCGACAGTCAGGTGGTGCTTTATCCCCTTGCTGTTCAAGGACTCCAGATATTTCCATATGGTTTGTACTCCTGCCAATATTATAACTTGATTTTTTTTCTGATGTCTGAATAATCTGAGGGTTTGGTCTATGACTTTCTGCCTCTGAAAGAATTCCCTCCATGTACTGGCACCAGTGCCTGGCCAGGGGTGCCGGTGATGGCCAGCAGTCTCCTTTCTTCTGCATTTTGCTGTCACCTTTGTGTACCAGTAGTATTTTTGTCCTTCTGGATGGATGCCACCCTTGAGATTTGTTCCCATTAGTCCCCATCAGGAGGAAGAAATTCTTCCCAAAATAGTTCTGGTGGCTACTTGTGTCCTTCATCTCCAAGACACTGAGCTTGTTCTTCCCCACCAGCTCAAATGGGGCCTCCTCAAGAAAGGAGCTAGAGTATCCCTGAGGGCTAGGGCATGCAGGAAATGTAGAGGAGGGGACAAGGAAGCTGGGATGGGATGGTGGGGTTTGACTTTCAAGCAATTTTTTGCTTTCTTTTTTTTCCACCCAGAAAAAGCAAACCTAAGCACCCCGGCTCATGCTGTGCTATGGGATCCAGCCCAGTGGACCAGCCTGGCTAACATCTGGAGCCAGGCAGAGCATCAAGATATATGGAATCGCTGAATCACAAAGTCATAGAATGGTTTGGCTTATAAGGGACCTTAAAGTTCACCTAGTTCCACCCCCCTGCCATGGGCAGGGATGCCAATCTATAAAGATGTTTCCTTTTACCTCTGCCTGAGAGCCCCACTTCCCTGTGGAACCTGCAGAGGAGCCAGTCTCAGTGCACACTTCGGTAAGAAAAGCTCTGTGCACAGACAATCACCGCAAAATGAAAGTGCTGCTCTGGCACACGCCTTGTGTTTGGTAAAACCTTGAACTCGGACATTTGTGACACATCGAAATTTTATGGGTGGAAATCCTGGCCAAGCCACCTCCCACCCACCTCTGCAGGGTTTGTATGATGGCTACAGGACTTGCCTCCAGGCTTTGGCAGTGGTTTGCTTGGGGTATCGCGCAGGTAAATAGAGTGAAAATATTTTTCTTTTACTGTTGGGAGGCTGCAGAGGACGTGGGCACCTGATCATGCCTCCAGACTCTCTGGAGGCTGCTGCAGCCACTGGCTCTTGGCACAGCAAAGGCACTGCGGTGTTACTGTTGTTTTAGGGAAATAATGGCTACAGACCCTGTTGCTCAACTGGCAACAATGTGAAAGCAAAGTTTGGGTTTAAATAAAGCCAGAGTTTGGCAACTCTGAGATGGAAATGCAGATGTGCCTAAATTCCCTATAACTCCCTGACTCTGAAAGGTATAAAAGTCACGTTGTCTTCAGCCTGCTGGAAAAGCAAGGGGAAAAGACATCCCTGAGACAAATTCTTTCCCTGAAATATGTTTATGCTTGCTCTCACCTAATGATCACAGCAGCTCCTTTCCTGATGCCTCTATCAGCACCACCTGTGCACGTGCAGACGATGCTACTGGAATGTGTATGGGATTGACTTCACATCGCTGAGCATGTGTAATCAAGGGTGGGAAGTGAGAGTGAGTCAGCCTGGACGGAGCTTTCCTCACCAGCCTGGCCTGCATGCCCAACAAGGTTTTTATTCTCAGTGCTTCTGATATGATAGACCTCCTCCAGCTCACTCTTTTTTAACCTCCTCTGACATTCAGGGCTGGTCTATACTGGGGATTTAATTCAAATTGTTTGAGGATGTGAATTTAGAGAGGAATAATTATTCTTGATTAACTCCCCATGTGGACAGTCTTGTTCCAAAATAAAAGTGCTTTATTTCAAATGGGTTTAATTGAGTCCAAGAAAATCATTAGGTTGTTTTCTCCAAAAAAAAGGGATAGATACAAAATGAAGAATACTTTCCCCCCCTCAATTTCTTGAAAAATGGAAGGACTTTTGAATGTTATGCAAGTTTTTAACTGAAAATTGCTGTATGTTGTTATGCATAATTTGCACCTCTGATAAACTGCACGCTGTTAGAATTATTGTTCCATGAAAATAATTACACAGCAGCCAACATAATTAGACAAGCAGCGCAAAATCAGAGGCAGAAATGTCGGGCGAGATTGTGACTGGGGGAGATGTTTATAGAGAGGTTGCTCTGAGGTGTATTTTATTCTGTCCACACATTCACACAGAGCCTGATTTGCTGAAACCAAAACTGATTACAGAATGCAACAAGCCTCACAAAAACTTGATCAAAAAAAAGCTTCTCAGCTTTAGGATGAATTTTCTGTTCAAAAACAAAGCAAGAAGAAAGATGGATCCCAGAATAATCAATACTCTTCTGGGGAAAATCAGAGATCCATGCCAAAAAATGTCCAGCAATACCAATAGTAGAGGCACTGATGCTGCTGATACCTGTGGTATCCAGAAGGGAGGGCTGGTGTCAGGCAGGGTTCTGGCTGCCAAGTGTCGCACATGGGCTCAGGCACTGATCTGGTATCATCCATATAATTGAACTTATCTCAAATATCACTATTTAAGAATATTTTATGGGGACAGTGCAGGATGCAGGGAGCAGTTTAGGGTGAAGAATGTTTAGCGTGAATCCAGACCCAACCCATGTCATACCTTTGTTTACAGGGCAGGGCACTGGGCCCTGCCTTGTTGGGTACCAGGACAGACCTGCCCATATAACCTCCTCTTTCCAAATATGTGCTCTGTCTAGGTGCAATCCAGCCTGGCACAGGAATGTCCTCCTGAAACTAAAAAGTTTGCCCTTATGAAATTTTCATCAGAACTTCTTCATGGGATTCTTCAAAAAAAGCTGTTGTCATCAGCAAATCAGCATTTCCAGCATTAAAACGAGAAAAAAAACCCCAACCTACCTAAAGCACCCAAAGCTCTTGTGTGACTCAGTAGATGGGAAATCTTATTTTGGGGCTTCCCAGACAGTAGGAGCTACCAGTACTGGCCCAGTGGAAAACACAAAACACAGACTTTTCTCAGCTTCCTTTTTTCCACCCAGCAGCAATTTGCAGTGAAGCAGTGAGAGCCAGCAGCCCCTGGATCCCAGCCCTGATTTTGAGAACACAGAGGAACATGCTGGGATCAGGGTAGTACAGAGGTTTACAGGATGGCTCACGTGCATAAAAACAGGCAGAGTTCTGCAGAAACAGAGGCTAGAATTGAGTCTTCTGCAATCATACCACGAGAAGTGGGAGTCTCAATGCTCCCAGAGAATGTTTTTGTCTTTGCTCTTCTGGCATTACTTTCAATATTGGGTTTCACTGCTCCTTCTTCTTTACAAAGATGGAAGAGCAATGAATAGACAGGAGGTGATTATGCCACCCTTTTAAAACCTACTGTACATGATACACATTTAACAGCCGAGCTGAGAAAAGAAAACCTATTTCCATATTTATCCATTCTTTACATTCACTTCAAGGTACATTATGAACCCCTACTCACTCATACCAAACCAAACTTTTCCCTTCTTCTTGAAGACCAATATCCTAATAAAATGCATTCTTTTAACTGTCCAGCCCATCAACCAAAACAGAGGGCCAGGAGTGGCCCAGATCATGGCCAGGAGTGTTTAACTGCCCCTCTCAACATCCTGCTCAGGTCCAAATTGAGCAGGAGTAATTATTTCTACTTCTTTAGCCCACACACCCCAGTTTGTGGTGGGAGGGAAGGCAGTGGGTGCACAGACCTTGCTGTGGGGTGGAAATTGGATGTGCCAGATACGAACATCTGAACTCAGGAGCTCAGGAAAGACCTTCAGTGCCATGCTTTAGGTACAGCCCTAGTAACTTTGGGGACTTTCAGTAGGGATTTCTGGGACCTGAGCCATTCTGAAAACAGGACTTCAGGATGCTTTTGTAAATTTTAGTCAAGGTGAATTTATACTGAAGTCTAAATCCACAGTTAATTACAATGAAGAATAAATGGTTCTGAAGAGATTAGGGATGAGCTTTTGAAGGAGGCCTCTGAATTTTAAGTAACCAATTCTCTTTGAAAGTCACTGGATTTGGGCTTCTAACTCCCTTGCTCACTTTTGAAGATCCAAACCAAGGTTTAAAATTCATTCTGTTAACAAGCTAGCCAATATTTCTTTCCTGGGAAAGCAGTCTTCTGTTATCCTAAAATTAAGACAACAGAGGGCTACATTTTTTATTTTATTCTCCAAGGCTAATAATGAAACAATATAGAAATTGTGTAAAATAAACTACAACAATTTAGATATTTAGTTTTCAAATCAGTTGACAGGCACAGCAAGGAAATGGTTTTGCCTCTGAAGAAATAAATGTAATAAAACACTGTTTAAATAATGTTTAAGTGATGTGATGAAAGACGGGTTCACGAACCCTCTGTTATGTTAACAATTAGCAGTGCAGGACATGGATTTTGTTTAAGAAATGTGTACTGCTAATACTGGGGTCAACATATGAATAAACAAGAATGGCACTATGCACTAGAGTCAGGCTCTGTTAATATCTGCTTGGTTATCTGCATTGCTTTTTTATCGTGCCGAGATCTGCTGCAGTCAGGTCCTGTGTGTCCATGTGTCCACAGGCAGGCATGGGCAGCCATCCATGCTCTTGCCCACATCGAGACATTGTGGAGATTGGAAGTGGATGAGCTTTAAAGTCCCTTCAAACCCAAACCACCCTGTGATTTGTATGCTGGAGCGACTTTCTTGCTCAAAGCGAGGAAGAACCACATGTCAGCGCAGTACTGAAGTCTGACCCGTGCTGTTAGAGCCAGCCAAGTCCAGGGGTTGGGGGAATGACCAGGGACCACCCCAGGAGCTTGTTCTGCTACAGACTAACCATGCACTGCCAGCCAAGCCACTGTGCTCTCCTCTCACATTCTCTTGTAAGTTGTTAATCTTACTCACCAAGAGCCGGTCTCTTGCTGTCTTGCTCACAACCTGAGCGTGACGTTCTCTCTGACAGAAAAGACAAACTCCTTGGAGCTGGACTTCAGAAGACTCAGATGTCTTGGACAGCTTCCGATCCTCTCACTTCCAGCTGCCTTGGAAAGCTGCTGCCTCTTTCCAGACATATCCTTGGACAGCTTGATCCTCAGTCCTCCTCAGTAATAGCTTGAGAAGCAACGTAATTGCTAAAGCCAAGCCTGAGAATCATGAGAAGGCTCTGCCATTTATAAAGAAGCAGCTTCCATCTTCTTATGCCTTATATACTCTCTCAAACCTTTGAGTTTACACTTGGGGATGATGGAAAGGTTTATTATCTGAGCCAATAACAATCATCCATAATACTTGCTGAATGACCTAACATTTCCAGGGGTTTTTCCATTTATGTGCATGGAGGATGATCTCTAATTTCCGTGCTGCAAAACACATAGAGTAAGCCAAGCTTTGCTCCTGGAGGTTGGCAATATGATGGCTTGGTCCAGCAAAATGTTGATGACCCCCTGTTCCCACCACAGGCAATGGAAGTTGAAGGTATCCAGCAACCACAGGAAGCCCATGGATAGCAATGGGCACTATTTGGACCTCAGTGCAATGCCTGATTAGATAACAGTCTGGCTCTAGGTAGAGCATATATTCTCTCTCTTTCATTCTTCCTTTTTCTTTCTCTGTCTTAATAATGCATGTAGCTCTGATTTATTTTTTATCAAGATTAACAATGGAACAATACCACTTCAAATATTAAAAAGGCAAAGAAATGTAGGTACTGAAAAGGAAGGAAAATACCTCAATTTCAAGCCTAAAGATTACTTTGGGTCCCAGAGGAAGCAGAAGCAATTTAGTGGCTGATACCCTTAGCAAGAAAAAAGGTTGTAAGATTAAGACCAACTGCTGTTTGGATAAGTGGTTGGTAATTGCACATATCAGCAATTATGTGCTGTCATATCATTTTTCTGCTACCTTACTCCTCTCTTGTGTCCCGTCAGGGTTTACTCGGAATGACCCTACATCTATGGTCCTCTTTGGATTCACCTTCTTAATGTCATAACACAGTGCCTCGCAAGTTCAAAGAAAAAAGAAGTCATTATTACAGGAGGTGCCTGGTGGAGGTGCTCCTCTTCACAGATGTAGCTAGAGGCTACTGCTGTAATAACCAGGCTTCCAGGGAGAGAAAGAAAGAAAGGCCTCCTGAACCTGCAAAAACCCTCTTTGTCCTCCAGCCTCACAGTGGGAGAAGGGGGTGTGTGAGGGGAGAGTTTTGGCAGGGAGAGGTTTGAGTGGGGCGGGAAAGGGTTGTCTCCGGGCAGGGTTCAGATGCCATCCCACCCCAGAGGGTGCAGCACCCCAATCCAGGTGACACTGGAGGGACTCAGGGGAACTGGTGCTCTGAGTCTTGCCTGGTCAGGGCAATACAGGTTATATTGAATCCTCTTCAGATGAAAGAGGGGAGCTTCTGTTCCTCACATGTAGGCTGCTTATAACTCCTGCCCCGTCTGGGGACATTTTGGGGAGTAACAGAGGCCGGCCCTTGAGCTGAGCTCTGGGGCTCACTTCTGTAGCTTGCCAGAGGCTTTGCATCGCTCAGAAAGGCAAACACCATCAGAAACACCTTTTTCCTCACAGAAGTAACTGATTCCCCAGTAAAGTGTCAAAAGATAACAAAATCTGTTCCAGCTAAACTCATCTGTTCATTGCCTGAGGGAAGCCTCCAGCTTATATGGCACCGCGTGCTCCCACGGAGCAGAAAATATTTAGCTCACTAATCAGACTCAGGCAGGAGGTATAAGTGTGGCTGCCTGCAGTGTGCTGACAGTAGGTCTGGAGAGGACAGGCACTAGCTGGCTTTCCAGTGTCCAGTACTGACCCACAGTGATGCCTCTGAGGGCAGTGACTTTACAGGGATGTAAAGGAGAGCAGGGTTTTACACGGGGATCCCACCACAAAAGCTGAGCGAGCCCTGTCTCTGCAAGGGCCACCAGGGTGGGAAGCCCTGGGAAGGACCAGCAAACGCTGGTGTCAGGCTGTGGGAGATGCCAAACCACAGCCAAATGCAGGAGTCTCAGCAGTGATTGTGGGGTGCTACCTCACAGCTCATGGAAGAGCTAATACCCTTTGAAAAGCAGATAAAAGATTCATCAGCACAGATGAAGATATGAGGGCTTGGGCTTAGACAGCCTTTAGCTCCTGCCAAGAAATTGTGTGGAAGGTAGAAACGAATTTAAAAGGTTGAGTGGGGGCCAGCAAGTCAATAACTGAATAATCCCACCCAGATAGGAAACCAAAGCATAAACAAGAGTCTCCACGTACTGACAAGTTAGCACTGGTTGCACTCTGGAAAGGATCCTAAAATAACAGAGATTCCTGTAGACAGAATAAACACATCTCTCAGTTGTCATCCTGAGCAGAGGGTAATTGCCTAGATGTCTGATTGACTCGCTGCTAGAACTAAATATGTACTTCTCTGACATGCTGTCACCTCCTTCGCTGTACATCTGAGATTTTTCAGTAAAGCACATCAGGAATCAAAGCAAATGTCCACAAGGAAAGATGCATCTCGACCTTGAACTTTAATCACTGGCAAAGGGCTGAAAATGTATTTAAAAAGAAGTGAAGTTACTGCATTCCTGAGAGTGACATTTAATCTCAGAATTCCCTGGGGGCTTGTGCACAGATGACCCAACCCCCCAGCAGAGGAACACGGAGCTGCAGCCCCTGTCTGAGGGCTGGGAGCTGGCACGTGGCTTCCTGAGCTCCCCAGGCACACCACGGCAGGGTCCTCAGCTCCCCGTCTGACCCCCATCCCTTTCCAGTGGTTTCCTTCTGGGTTTCCTTCAGCATGTCTCTTCCCAGTTTGCCCTCCTGGAAGAGACAGAGGAGCGGAGTTCCCAAGCTAATCCCGCTTCTAATTTTAGCAGCTCTTTAAACCTGAACAAGAGTGTTTGATGCCTTCTCAAAACCACTACAAAGCTCTTGGTTAGCGATTTCTATCAAGTGCTGAGCAGTCCTGTCCACCCTGTTCATGCTTTGCTGCCTTCCCACCTCAGAGCCAGTCAGTTTCAGCTGTGTTAAACTTTTAGTTACAGAAATGTAAGAGAACCTACTCAGGAGCCTTAACATTGGAACATTAATATGAATATCCAGTAAGTCCTGGAAGTTGCAGGGGGCTGGACAACTGTCAGCACAATATTGATTTTCAAAAGTAAAGTGACCTGGCCAAATCCTCGGCTGGCCCAGCTCCTGGGAAGGGTGATGTGCTGGTTTAGAATTCAATTCATAATGGATATAAAAATAATAAAATAGATATAAAAATAATAAAAATACTATACTAAATGCAGTGCAGTGTGAATTCATGAAGGTAACTTTGTTGACTCGATATTACACTCTAACATGTAAGAGACTTATATTTTACTCCACAGTCTGTGACAGGTTTGGTACTGAATGCAACCAAAATTAACCTGGCATATCATATGTGAAAGGAAAATGTTTAAACAACAGGCCTTTAAGGGATACTATAAAGGAAAACCATCAGTAATTGAAGGTAATATTGAAAGAGTCCTGTTTCTAAGTCCTTGGTCTTTCCTATCTTTTATCTGGAGAAAAAAATTAGATCAACAGAATGCACAGACATTTGATGTGTGATTGGAAGGAGCCCTGAGCAACCCCATCTAGTGGATGCCCATGGCAGGGGAGTTGGAACCAGGTGATTTTTAAGGTCCCTTCCAACCAAAATCATTCTATGATTAACAGCAAAATGATAACCATGTTTGTGGGGTAACCTTCATCACCCAGTCAACTTCACTTGAGCATGTGATGCGGCTTGACATGAAATAACTCCTCACCAAATGAGGAATGCTGGGAGAGCTTCCCTGCAGGCTGCACTGGAATCAGGCAAAACAGCTAATGTGAAACCTGGGGAATACCTGCGAGTGGCAGAGGGGAAGGAGGAGGTCACACCACCTCCCACCGCGGGTCTGCTACAGTCCCTGCTGCAAAACTGCACCCAGAAGGGCAGCCCAGCACTGCCATCAGATGATGGAGCAGGAGAGGCTCTGAGAAGCTCTGCAAAGGAATCGTGGCATGGGGTGTGTGGAAGGACAGGTTCTCTTTTCTCTTGCCATAAAAGGGACACTGGAGGCACAGGAGGGCTCAGGCATGTGGCAGTGAAAACCATGCACCTCAAATCCGAGTTGGCAGGCCGAGAAAAAAACTGTCTTCTCTATCTCTCTGCCTTTGAGAATTCACCCTGGAGAGAACTGAATTCCAGGTCAGAGTGAGGTTGTGAGGGCAGTTTACAAACCTGTCCCCTCTCCTCGCCTCCAGCCTGTGCAGGAAAAAAGCATTTTCTAACAGAAACTTTGACAGAGCCATCACTTTGTGAATGCTGTAAATACATATATAAAACAACTTGTCTAATACATGTTCAAGATAAAAGTTGGAGATGTCAGAAAATTTTATCTGAAAAAAACCAGGCATTCATGCACAAGAGGATAACTTCAAACTATCTACCCATCTATTAAACTCTAAGCTTTAGGTAGATAGAGAAATCAAGCAGAAGCTAAGGCAGGCAGACACATGTAAAATGATTTCTGAAGGCAGAACAGGCCGTCCCTACAAGTAGTGCTAAAATGAGTTTTGGGGGCAAAGTGGCAGTTACCCAGCCCATGCCTGCTGGCCTCACATGCACGGCCCCAGGAGTGAAGTGATGCACTCAGCTGAGACAGGCAAACGTGCCCCAGGGGACTGGGACGGCAGGATGGCACACATCTCCACTGCAGCCAGATCCTCTTCTACCCAGGATGACCGACTCATCTTTCTCCTTTCTTTTAATTTAGGACTAATATTACAACAACCCCGGGAGAGCTGGGCTAGGAAGGCGTGCAGAAGAGGCAGGAGTAGTCCAGCCCAAGCAGAAGACGAGGTGCTCAGCTGGCGCTCCCTTGGTCTGATTTCATATCACCGATGACTGGAAATGAACTCAGTGATTTAAAACCAGTATAAATGAGTCCTAGCTTGGGCCTACCTTACAGCAAATTCCCTTTTCCTCCAAAATGGTATTTGTCATGAAGAACCTTCTCTCGCAGAGACTGCAAAGCCAGAAGGCTTCCTCCGTTCATTTACATATTGAAACTCAACAGATGATGAAGGAGAAGCAATTACTGGAGACAGCAATAGTAGTTCTCTTAGTTAAATTTATTAATTTTCTTTTTTCTCTGTAAAGTCTATGCTCAACAGAAACCTGATTATTTGTATCCAGCACATTAACTTAAGGTGATTTAGTACCGTCAAAGAGAATGAAAAAAATGCAATGTGAAGGAAATGTGTGGCACTTCACAGGCAGGGAGCCCCATCATTTCAGCTGGGCTGTGTCTGCCACTCTGTTAGAAGAGAGGTTTGTGCACAGAGCCAAGCACTGAGCAACACCTTGAGGCAGAGCTCAAGTGCAGGGTGCTGCTCCCCGGGCAGAGTTCAGCTCTGTCCCAGCAGCAAAGTTGGCTGTTCCAGCTTCATCTTCATGATTGCTAAGGGGATGATGGGTGCTCTTTTTCACCCAGATCCATCTGCACAGAAGATGGATCCTGAAGAGGGTATTTTAGACTTTCATTTTCCCTTCAAGTGCCAGTTGGATTTATTTTTTCCTCTCCAAATTGTTTCACATTAGCTCTATTCAACTACAGGGAGTATCAGAAAATATTACCTCATCTTGAGAATAGGTTTGCTCTCAAGTGACACCTTCCAATACTACTGATTTATACCCTTTTCCTGCGTTGATCTGTTGGGAGATTCCGTCATCTATATCTGACATAAACACTGTATTATTCTGTATTGCATTATACCCTAGAAATCCACTCAAATCCCTTTGCTCCTCAAATTAAAGCAATGTGCATTACAGTGTCCTGATTTCCTTCTATTCTTGCATTTGCATTTTTGTATCATGCTCTAGATTACTCATGTATATTTTGGCATAAGCATCTCCCTGCTCATTTAAGAATATTGCCTTTAATCTTCATTATACCTTGAAGCATACAAAACCCTGGCCCCAAAGGACACATGGAGACTTTTAGTTCCCACAGTGGCTGAATTTCTGTGGAAGTTATTTAAAGCAAATGTCGTGTTGTTCAGAAGCCCAAGCCTTGTTCCAGGGCAATCCCATGGACACCCACAGCGTCCCTCTGGTCTCACTGCTCCCCACAGCACGTGAGGTTTGTCTGCCACACTGCAGATCACCATGGCTTTGGGAAGGGACCTCTCCTCCTGCCCCAGTGGTGCAGACTGCAACTCTGCAACCAAAAGGTTTTAGTTGTGTGGCTGTGATGGGGTGCCTGAACTCCTCAGCAGTTTAACCATGGAGTTCCCTTGCCTGCAAGCAGCTTTCTGGTGGCTGAGATAGTGTAGCAGCAGTGTAGGTTGCACTTTTGCTGCAAGAGATTGGGTGGGTTCACTGCATCATTCTAACTCACTTTAAGCACCTTCTGACCATCATATAATTATTGCATTATAAAACACAGTTCTACAAGAGAACAGCTAAGAATATATCACATAGTCTGGTAGGGTTTTTTGGTGGGTCTGCCTTACTTCCCAGGTTTGTTCTGTGGTAGGACTCCCTCTAGGTCCAATGTTTGCCCCAGTCAGATACTCACGGTTATGCTGGAAATGCGTTCAGTCAGACAGAGCCCTGAGTTCAGTAAAGCTACATGACTTGTATGAAAGGTCAGGATATTCCCTGAAAGAGGAGCTTCTGACTTTTCTGAGATAGTATTTGGGCATATTAGTTCAGAATTGCTCTGTTTGATAGCCAGTCCAGATAACTGGACATAGTCTTTATTCTAGATTTTCCTGGACTGTTACTGCCCCCAGAATGTGGACTGAAGCAAAGCTGGTAGGAAAAGATGTCTGTAATTTAGGGACGAGTAATTCTTTCCATGGGTGGGAGGGAAGATCCAGGTTTTACTCCAGGTAATGCTGAGACCATCGTATTCAAAGCGACCCTATTGCTGTCTTCTGTTATTTTCAAACATCCACTGTAAGATATCTAAGATTTGGCTTAAAGACCTGAGCACACCAGACTCCGCAGGCAGTCAGAGCCAAGGTGCACAGAGACACATGGTGGGCTCTCAGGAAGTATTTGAAAGCTGCAGTCCTTTACCAAGAGCAGCAAGAAATCCGCAATGCCAAGCAAGATCCATGTGCAAGCCGTGACCCATCTCAGTGAGCACTGCCTTATGGGTCCAGTGTCAGCAAAAAAATGGAATATCGATCCTTGTACTTGGAAAGGAGGAGCCTATGATTAAGGCACAGCAGAAATTGAAGATAGTTCGACAAGAAAACCATGGTTACCTGGAGTCATAGGGGAAATGTGTCTGCACCTTCCACATCAGCACAGGAAACTTCTTTCTCCACTCATATTTAGGCAATGCCCTCATGCAGAGCCACTGATCAGTCCAGCATTGCTTCAGTCACAGCCAGTAATGCAAAACTTTCCTTGGAGGACAGTCTGTCATCATGTCTTGAAATCCAGTGGGTCCTGAAACCTCCCACAAAATGCCCCTCCCTGGCCTGTTCACATTCAAGGGCAAAAGATGCTATTACTGCTGAAAATGAATAAAATTGTATGTCCAACCCAAGCAGAAGAGACAAACCTCTGCTAATGTCCATGGGGCAAGGAACAAAAAGGACAGACATATAGAAGAGGGCAACAAAAACAGTTACATTGTGCCTACAAGAGCAAGTAAAATACCGTTGCACATTCATTAAGATTTGTTCAAAAGTTCAGAAAATTCCCTCCAGTAATATAATGGGTGATAATTCAATTTATTTATGTTTTTAAGGCATGAAGACTAGCTTTAATTTCCCTCAACTGTGCCTCGATTATTATTAATCTACTTATCATCTAAAAAGATCATCTAAACTACACTTCAATAGGGAATGTGATCTTTGGCCATGTAGGGCTTTGCAATTATCCAGTTCTGAATGAACTTGTTGTTAAAACATTTTTTAAGTCTAATGAAAACATTAGATCAATTCCTCGCAGTGATAGCTGTCATTAAATCAATAGTGTGTGTAAGTCCATTATACTGATATTTGACATGAACTGCTGAAGGTCTGCTAACAATGAAACCACACTCAAGTGTGTCCTCTGCTAAGCATATTTTATATGAGATAAAAATCTGTTAAGTCTACAGTAACTGAAACTTTTCTTCTTTAACTAAAATAAACAGAGATGTGAAATGTTGCTGTAACTCACACTAGGACCACCATGATCACACAGGTTTTGGAGCTGGTCCTTTTATCACACCTTTATCACAGCTGTGCTCTCAAATCAGACAGAAAAGCTTTTTTTGATTGTTTATCTGTGTGGCTTACAAAGAACAGGCAGAGGTTTCATGATGAAGCTCTGATGGAGGACTTGATCCTAGCCCCTCCAAAAGCAAGATCGCTGTCACCAACTTCAGTGAAAGTTGGACTGCTCCTCAAGTCCCTGGGAAATGGAGTTGAGGAAGAGTCTTTTGGTTGAGGATCTTCCCAAGGACAAATAGCATCTTTGCATCACAGTGCAGCAGCTTGCAGGGGCCAGAAACACAACCAGACCCACTTCTCCATGGAAAGGACCAGTTTTGTTGCATATGCCATTATATTCAAATAGGAAAAATAACTGGAGGACCTCTGGCTCTGTGTTTTAAGAATATTTTTCCAGTGGCCTACAAATTCAATTTCCACTCCTACCACGTGTGCTTCAGCAACAGCCTCAATGCAATCCTGTGAGACCATGATGTCTGAGACCATGATATATTATGGGACTCTCACCGTGAGAGAAATATGAAACTTGAGAAAATGGCTAGCTGATAGAACAACTGAAAACTGCTCAGCATGCCACTTACTGAGATTTCTAAACCTAAAAATTTTTCAGTGGCAGTAGGTAACATTTGCTCACAGGCAAGGGAGCTGTGAGTACACAAGTGTAATGGGAAATAACGGTCAGTGGCAGACACTGACAATTTTCTGGCTGAAAAGACAATTTTAAATTGAAAATCCAAACTAATTGATTTTGAAGATGTTAAAGATTTACTGTGAAGTGGACAGAGGACCACTTAATTTTTGGAAATTTGGTCCTTAGAAAATGTAATTTTTCACAAACAAATGCAATAACTGATAGGGAAAAAACCCCCAAAACAACCCCACCTGAGAAATTCTCTGAGATTTTGGTTTCTGTAATATTTGCAGCAGACAATCCCAACCAGTATCGAAGTGGAGCAAGCCCCAAGCAGAGACGGGTCCTGCCCTGCCCTGTGCGATGGCTCCCACTAATGGCAGCAAGGGAATGCTCGGGCATTCCCAACAGAGCAGAGACAGAAAAAACCCTCTGCAAATCCTTCTTCAACCCATTTTTGGTGTTTGGTTTTAAATGTCTAAAAATACAGCTACCAATTAGATTTTCATTAATTTTTTCCATAGTCAGAATATGAGCATGACAGAAAATAATCTGAATATTAGTCTCCTTGGATGGGTTTTATCTCACCATCAGACACCTGCAATGGAGACTTCTGGAGATACACGGGAGCAAGATCTGGGGTGTGATTCCCATTGATGGTCTGACTTATTTCAGGCACGGGATGAGTCATGAATTCGATTTCCCTACCAACTTCTATCTTGACTACACATGGAGTTGGGGCAACTGGTCCAGACACACAATGGAGATGGCTCCAGGGTGACTGCAAGGAGATGTCACACAGAAAACACAGTCCTTGTGCTCAGCCAGTGAGGATGATGGTGGCTGAAATAAGGACACTATGTAGGACTCCCTTCTAAGGAGCCCAAACTGTGGGACCAGGGCTGTGGGATGGAGGTTCTTGTTTATGGCTGAGGAGAGTTCCAAGCCCCTTATCACGGCATCTTGGGATTTTGGTTAAGTTGGTGCTCCACACCACTTGCAAGGAGGGAAAGTCCAAAACACTTGGGTGAGGACTGGTAACCATGAAAGGAGATGGACAAATGTATTTGTTTTACCTTTCAGTTTTGATCACAACAGCGATTATCAAAATGGCTGAGTAATTTTCTCTTGGTAACGTTGCAGAGATATCTTCTCACAATCAGACACAGAGACCAGGTGCAGACTGTCCTTGGGTCCCACTTCTAAATCTCAGATACATTTTTATAAGGTCTCTGACTCAAGGAATAAACATGAGAGGATTACAGCTAAGTATGTCTTTATTTAACTGTAACATCAAAAATTAAGCTTGCAGCATGTTCTTAGGAGATAGAGTCTTCAATCTAACTCAAAGATTTTTGGAAAGATTTTTTTCCTTTTAATTAAATCATGTTGATTTTATTTGACATTTGATTTCCAGCAAGCTGCCAGTGTTTCTCCTTCACCGTCTGCCTCGAACCTGTGTGTAACATGTCACAGTCAAAAGGCCACCCCACTTCTCCTGAACATTGCTGCATTTTAGGTTCTCTGTGGGTGACACAGATCAGCCCAGGTACAGATCAGCTCCTGGAACATTTGCCACTGAGGAGCAGGATTTCTGTCCTTTGCAGGTAGCTTGCTCTGCATTTGGCATACGTATGTGCAGCGAAAGAGAACTTGCTGGCACAGGATGGGCTTTCCTCATGCCAAGGAAAAAGTTATGCTGGGATCAGCAACACAGCAAATATCCTACAAATACCCAGGAAGATATTTTGAATAGCTTGCCCCCCTGCACTGGTCCATAGTGGCGCTGGACCAGCACCCAACAGGTATGACCAATAGCAAGAGGCTGAAGAGAAGCAATACTGTTCCTTTTCAGCAGCCTGTCCAAATCCAATGTGTTTTCTGTTTCAGCTCCATGGATGAAAGCCTTAGGGCTTAGCTGGGGTCATTCCTCTGGTCTGGACCCAGTCATATGCCATCCATGGTGGCACGGTGGGAGAGGGGGGAAGGGCAAACCTTCCACTCTTGATGGCAGTGGTCCTTGCAGGACCACAGTGGTGGCCTGTGAGAACCTCCTCATGTTCAAAACCACACACATAACTGCAGAACCCAAGAAGGAACCTACAGAGATACTCCATCAACAGCAAGAGGAAGATTAGGGAAAATGTGGGGCTGCTGATGAATCAGTTGGGTGTCCTGGTAATGGAAGACATGGAGAAGGTGGAATTACTGAATACCTTCTTTGCCTCAGCCTTTACTGCTGATGTCAGCCCTCGGGAGTCCCAGACCTCAGGGTAAGAGAAGTCAGGAGAAAGGAAGATCTCCCTTGGTCATTGGTGATTAGAGGAAGGCAATATTACTCCCAACTTTAAAAAGGGAGTACCCAGTATTTTAAAGCAGGAGTACCCAGGAAGCCAGTGGCCAGTCAGCCATACCCCCATCCCAGGAAAGGTGTGGGAACAAGTCATTCTGGAAGTCACCACCAAGCATGTGGAAGAAAAGAAGGTCATCAGGAGCAGTCAGCATGGATTCACTAAGGGGAAAGAAATTACATGGGAGCTGGGCCAGTTTAGTCTGCAGAAGACAAGACTGAGAGGGTATCTCATTAATCCATATAAATATCTTCAAGGAGGGTGTCAGAGGATGGTGCTGGTCCTGGACTCTTTTCAGTGGTGCCCAGCAGCAGGATGAGGAGCAATGGCCATAAACTAAAACACAGGAAGTTCCACCTTAGCATGAAGAAGAACTTCTTAACATTAAGGGTGGCAGAGCACTGGAACAGCCGCTCAGGGAGGTCATGGAGTCTCGCTCTCTGGAGACATTCCAAACCCACCTGGACACATTCCTGTGTAACCCGCTCCGGGTGACCCTGCCTTGGCAGGGCGGTTGGATTGGATGACCTCCAGAGGTCCCTTCCAACCCTAAAACTCTATGATTCTGTCATACGGTAAAACAGAGTGTAAGTTCTTCAGAATAGGATAAAATAAATAATAAAAGAGCTAAAAAGAGGATGCTGCGCTCTACAGAAGTTATCACACAAATATATTAAGGTTTCAAATCAGGATGTCAGAAGTTTGTAAACACCTGCCTTAGCATCTGCTGGGAAAGAGCCCTGTATCCACTCAATTCCCCTCTCATTTGTTGCTGGAACAGGAAGCTGCCCAGTGAACGAGGCAGGAAATTTGAAGAGGAAGGAGACATGGTGAAGGCAGCTGAATGGTGTCCTGGGGCACTGGCTGCTATCTCTGTCCCTGCTGAAGACTTTTTCTGAGATACTGCCAAGTCATCCAAACCATACATTGAAAGCTGTGTCTCGGTAATTGTGTGGGGTTTTGTTTTTTGAATGCATAAATTAATATCCCAAGTTCTGATTCACAAAACTGCTGAGCACTCATTGCTGTGAAAGAAAACAAGGGCACTGTCCTTCCAGCACATAAAATGCTAGAGAATGTGAAGTGTTCAGAAAAATCAGGTCATTAGGCATGCAAATTGGGTCATCAAAATTAGTGGATCTTTTTGACATTAATCTCTCTAGACTTCTTCCCGGGAAAACAGGGAGATCCCATACCCTACAGGAGAGTTGTGAACTAAATTAATTTAATGTTTGTTTCTCTACCAGCTCCCACTCCATCTGATGCTGATGCTATTTGCTTGTCGGGTGGGCTGTTTCCTCCTCTTTCTCATTCACCACTGTCTCTGAGGAGACGGCTGTCCTGGCACAAATCATGCCAAGCCCTGGACAGGCATGGAATGAGAGTCCTTCCCCGTCCCCTACAGACACACCAGGCATCTCTGGTGCTGATGGCTCTATCGGGGCTGCTGCCCACTATGATTTTGAGCTCCCAGATTTTCAAATTTGCTCGTATTTGAGCACTGCTTCACATGTCCAGAGTATTGTGAGGGCCAGGATGACCTGACCTCTGCCCAGCTTTAGAGCAGTGTTCCACTAAACAGAGCCTCCCAACAGCAAAAACAACTTCTGAACACACTTGTTCCTCAAAGTGGTTCTGCTCCCCTTCCATTTAGACAAGCCCAAGTCAATTATCCCCAAAGTAAAACACTAAAACTCCTGCCACAGATGTTTAAAGTTAGAATTTCTCAGAACAAAGAGCTTATTCAGCTTGAAAAGACTTACTACCTCCGGAGCAGTGCTAACGTCTTAGCTCCCCGCTGCTCCAGTCCCCGGCATCTGGGGGCCGTCTCAGTCACTGCTCAGCCTGCCGCCCCAAATCCTGCTGCCGGCGGAGGCAGCAGGGTGGGACCCCTCAAAACTGCTGTGCCTCCATCACCCACGGCTTTGTCAAGGGATTCGGGGAGAGAGGTACGGCTGCGTCTGAAGCCATGGCGATCATCAGGGAGGACTTATTTCAATATGTTCTTGAAACTATCTGATGTCAAGTTACGAGTCTCAGGGGGACGTGAGTTCCGTGTAGTTTGTTATGCCATCTGTTAAGAAAGGCAGCCACTCGTCTCTCCGCTCCGTGACCACAGATGGGGAGTTTTTCCCCCTGTGTGCATTACTGTCAATATATGCCAAAGCCTTCCTAGCTGGAGCCAGGTGGAATCACCACCACGACGAGCATGCCTGGGAAGAAGGGTGCTGCTGCACGGGCCTTCCCAAGCACCTTGGCCCATGGCATGCAGATGAGCCGAATGAACAGAGCCAGCCTGCACCAGCAAGGGCAGGTCCCCAAAACCCCTCTGACTTGTAGGACACTGAGCAAAAACTCCAGCAGAAGAGCACAAGGACGAGGTTGTGTGGCTCCACGCGCAACTTGTGCCTCCCCACTGCAGATTTGACCCTCCTGTTGGCTGGCTGTGGATGGTGCTTGCCCCATATCACCATCTGGCAACAGCACCATGAACCTCAGACACAGAAAAAAATCCAAAGCCTCAACTGCTGCCTCCGTGGAGATGCCTCAGCTCTCAGTAGAGCCTTGGTGTGAGCTTAACTGAACACAGTGTCTCCAGTGCCCCAGACTGCAAAGGAAACCTGCTCTGCTGACTGACCCACCGAGTCCTGCGGGAAAAAAGCAAACACGGAGTGAGCACCAGGGCCCCCAATGGCCATAAGCAGCAATTGACTTCAGCATCAATAATGCCTCTTTTTTCCAGAGGTGATTATCACACCTTTTAATATTGAGCTGACACTTTTCCAGTGTAACTGGATCCATTTCTGAGCCTGTGGGCTGGAAGTTTTAAAGGGAGACTTTACAGACAGGAGACTGTAGCTGGAAGTTTTATTGAAAATTGGAAGACTTAGGGAAAGGGAATGTTGGTTGGGAAGGAAAGTTTTACAGAAAGAGCCAGCCCACTCAGATCACTTTCCACATGTGATCCCTCTGGAACAGGTATTTCACCCAAGCAGAATAGAAACTGCCATTTTATTTATTTTCACTGGGAAGCAAATGTTTGTCCTGCTCTCATAGCAATGCTCCCATCACAAGGGTGGCAGCAGCCAGTGTCATTCCCCAGTGAAAGCAGCTCTGCTGTCCCCTGGGAAGACACAAGTCAGCAGCAAAAGCAGCAAAGCAGCAGCAGCTCCTTGCATATGAGGAAGCATTTCGGAGGTGGGCATGCCAGAAAGGGCTTATGAAAATTAATCAGAAAATAACATTTTTTACACCAGTGTTAGAAATATCTTCCCCCTTCATCCCCAGCCCTGCTCCCAGCAGCCAGAGGTGCTCAACCCTTCTGCAAACCTGCTTTTAAAGCTCAGACCTGGATGCTCCCTTGGCAGGCAGCATTTTGGGGTGCCAGCAGATGTTTACATCTATCATTTCTTACAAAAGCCGAGCTGGCCTCAGAGAGCACAGAGGTCAACCAAACCTTTCACCTTGGCAAAGCCTCAGGGGCTCTTGCTCCTCACACCTACTCTGACCAGGCTCTGTGCATCTGCAAAGGCAGCTGAGGTGGTCCCTGCTTCAGATGCGCCACACTGGGGATCAGGTGGGAACCCCAGAAATCATGAGGGATGGGGGGAGAGCCTGAGGTGCCGCGGAGACTGCAAAGGACCAACACTTCTCACCCTAGATTTTTCCAGACAAATGCAAATTTTGACTGATGCCCAGTTCATCCATGCAAAGATTTCACCTTTGAAGTCTGTATGGAGTTAAGGCTCCTTCCTCCTATCTCAAACTGAAGAATCAGGAATTAATTTACCAAGTGATGTAACCAAATTTAAAAAATGAAACTACTTTAATAGAATACTCTGACTAATGGAAAGGATAACTTAATTTTCAGGTCTTTTCTCTACTTCCTCAGTCAATTTACCTCTGCTATAATTTAAGTTTACACATGCCTATGAAACAACCCTAAGAACTCATAAAACCCTTTCCAAACAAACAGATTAGTTATGCATATGCATCTTTGAGGCACATGACTCCCTGTATCTAAAGCAACTTCCAGAAGAGCTGTGCCTGCAATGAGCTCTCAGCAGGGTCTGCCCACACACAATGATTCTGTGTGCCCACATACTGCACCTGTATGTCTGATGGCATGGCACGGGGACAGCTGGCAGGATCCCCTGGCTTGGGGATGCTTCAGCCATGGACCAAGCTCACCAGCATTTATGTGGGGACCCACACAGTCGAAATTTTCCTCCAGGTCTCTTACAACTGGGAAGCTGCCAGTGCTACATCTGCCTCTGCAAGCTGAGTCCTGTAACAAGTATTTGGACTCCAAAAAACACGGCCCCAGGAGGGAAAGGATTAGGCATAACCCTTAAAACAAATGAAGTCTTTGGGTTTTAATATCTGCATTCACATCTCAGCCTCCACCAAGCTTTTCATACAGTACTTTGAGGGGTGGGCAGGCCAGACTCATGGCACCTTGGAGGGATCTGCTGGTTGAGGGAGCACATCCTTACACACCAGGAAGGGCAGAAACAACACAGACCTTCAAGAAGAGAAACACATGCTCCTTTCTGCACCTGTATAATTCCCCAGATGGACACCCACTAGGGCTGCCAGATCTAAAATCTCAAAACATGAGGTGCAGCAGCCACAGCAGCTGGAGGAAGCTGGGAGGAACTATTTTTCCATCATGTCATTCAAAAAAAACCATTGGAAATGGAAAAGAAGATGGAATAAAAGTAGAGAAAAAAAAAAGCAGAAAAGGAAGAATAAAAGCTGCAAAGACACCAGGGTGGCATGGAGAGGAATAGAAGCAACAGAAAATGGGAAAAAATCCCATCATTTTCAGGCCTGAAAATTAGTACTTTTGGAGAAAAATAACAATTCTGCTCTTACAAAAATTTGAAAGTGAAATCCAAACAAAAACTCTAAATGGGTAAAAATGCTGTCCCCAATAAAAAACTCATGATCTCCTCAATTTTTCAGGCAAATGACCAGCAACATGACAACTTTTATGCATCAATCCTTAGGAAACAGCTCTCCCCCTGACTCCTGTCAAGGAGGACAAGGGATTAGCTCAGGCACTGAGGAGCTGACATAGTTAAACACTGCTGCTGGCAGATACAATCCAGTTTATGACTGAGGTTGTAAAAATACGCATGAAAGCAAATTCGTAAGAAAGAGGCTGTAATGAAGATGTATAGAAGGGCTGTAATGCCATGTAGCCTCTTGATAGCTAAGGCCCTGATCCTGCAAATTAAGCTAAGCGGCAAAGTTAATCAGATGCATAAGCATTTGCAACATCAGTGGTTTTTTTTCTTCCCCAAATGAGCTAAATTCAAAAAGCCTTGGTTTAAATTACACGAAGATATTAGCAACATCAGTTCTTTATTAGGAACAGTTTATTCATTCAGGGTGTACAGTACGGAGCAACACGCCTGGCATGGTTAGCGATGCGTGAACCTGAAGGGGAAGAAATCCCTTTGCATTCCCTTCACAGCCAAGTTGCACAACAATTCAGGCTGCTGCCTCAGCAGCCAAATGGGCATTTTTCCAAGCCTAAAAGTCAGAAACGAACCCAAGTGTTAAGGCAGCTTTGTTCTCCCTTAAAGCTGACCAGATATCCTTGGAAAACTCCCTTGGATCACTCTTCTTCCTCCCCATCTCCCTGACAGCCTCTTTCTCTCAAATATCACAACCATGATGTTCCACTCCAAATCAAGGGGTGAAAGCATCACATGGCATCACAGAGTCAACAGCAAAACCTTTGGTTCATGGCAAAGCTATGGAAGACCTGGTGAGGATGGCAAAACTAAAGCAATACACCTGAGGTATGAGGAGAAGTAACACTCCAGGCTCTCCAGCTCTTCCATCTCATGTGGCAAACATGTTTGCGGCAGGCCTGGTAGGGTGACACTCAGGAGTCACCCTGTGCTTGTCTTCATGGCAGGGAACGAAGCAAGGCAGCACACATCAAACATATCACTAAAACCACCTCTTTTGTGTGATGCAGGACGTTTTGTTCAATGAAGGAGAAAACTGTCAGAAGCTGAACAGGCGAAGGAGAGTGAGAGTCCTGTTCCATAAGCAGGGCATCTCCGTGATCACAATATAACATGATCAAGGCTGGAAGGCCAGGCCTTGTTGTCCCCTCAGCACACCCCTCAGCACCCTGGCAAGGCTTTCTGAGTTGATCAGTAGAATGGTAATGGTTTCTCATTTCAGTAAATTTTTAGAGTGGATAACAAAGCTCATGAGACACTGCTGTGAGGTGAGCAGGGATGACCTTCTCCACAGTGAAATACAGGCAATGTTGGGATGGGATGTTTAAGCTAAACCGTGACATACAGCAATGCGGTATAAAGGGTAAAATTGTGTAAAACCTCTTAGAAAGAAATTACTTTATTCAGGAAGAAATACAGCACCATGGGGAAAGAAAAAGAGGAAGCAAACAAATGGCTTTTGATCTTCTCTTTAAGAGGCTTGACTGAAAACTTCTAAACATATTTTTCTCAATGTATATTCTCTCCATTTTCTATTGTTTCTGATAAGAATCATTTCTCACCCCAGCATTCCAGCAACCTCCTTGACTAGTATTGCCTATGTAACAAATATTTTCATCCCACACCATGGTTGTACTTAGCACTTTCATACAAGCCTGTGCTGAATAGCCACAATGCATTTAGAAACCAAGACTGTCTATAAAAATTGCACTGGGCATGACCTGAAATTGCAGGGAAACCTCCCAAATTCAGTGGTCACTTGTAGTTATTCATGACTTAAATTTTGCAACAGGAGCTAAAGGATCTAATGTTGTCTTTGAACCTTGGTCTTGTACTGAGAAGCAAGATAGCAATGACAAGAGTGAAACAGTTTTACTCACAAAGATATAATTTTTAGTTCCTCAGTCACTAATGTATGGAAAATACTTTGAGTACACATAATTGTTCTTCCTTCCTTTTTCGGTCTTGGCTCTACATATCTCTTACTGATCTTTCCTGGGGATGAATATCTTGTCAGATGGACTTTTATTCTGACCTACTACACAACTTACATGGTTGTAGGACCAAGACCTGGCTTTCCAAAATTTTCCATGTTTGCAAGCATTGAAAAATAGAAAAGGAAAAGAAAAAGGAATGCCGTTAATCTAATAACAGTTTTAAGTTTTGGTGGGTGTTTTAATCATTATTGTTATTGTTATTGTTATTGCTATTATTCCATGCACTATTTGTAATAACCAGAAAAGTATTAAGTAGTTACAGAGTGACAAGAAGAAAAAACCGAGAAAAAGAAGGAAAAGAAAGAAATCCCCAACCATTAATTTTATTTCCCACAAGTCAAAAAGAGAAGAAATGAGTATTAAAATTATTTTAAGAAGTGAAAATAAATGTTAAAAATTATTATCTAAAACAAAATGCTGCTTCATTTCAAATCTGCAAAAGAAAATTGGCTATTCTTAAATTTATTAAATATGAATTAAATTAATTCCATTCATTCATGAGGTAACCTCTTCATTTCAGTTTAACCTCTGCATCAGAGTGCCGGATGAAGGGGACATGGAGGGAAAAGAAGAGGGAGCTTCCTGGAGTGCTTTGTGCTGCGCCTATTTTGGGTTGCATAGCAGCTGGTGGGCAACTGTGGGCAGCATCCATGCGCTATAGCAACGCTTGGGGTGACGGCTGGCAGCTGTGCCAGCCCTTGGATCAGTCCCGAAGCCCAGAAATGCAAAGACATCATGAAGCTGTTTTCCTCCCTTGTCTTGTGTAGAGCCTCCTGGGAGGCACGAGACAAAACCTGGCACTGATGTTCTTCTTGATCTCTGTCAGCCAGAGCTTCCACACCCAGACACATCCAGCCCATATGCACTCACAGAATTGGACCAGTGTGTTTCAGAGAGCTCTTCTTACAGTCAGGGCCATAACAAACTCCTCATGTACGTCAGCTCTTGGAATAACTGCTGGAACAAGACCAAACTGGTAGGCAGGATGTTTAGGCCAACAAAGCCTGGCTTTCAAACTTGGAAATGTTTGATAGCAGCGCTCCCTTAGCTTGCTGCAGAAGATCCCTTTTGCTGAATTTAGGCACTAAATAGCACTGTTCACCTATTCTCTTTGCAGGATGCCTGGCATGGTGCAAAAGCACTTTCTGGAATAACCTGTTCAGCACAGCTGCTGTGCAACCTTAAGGATACACCACGAGCTGGTACTTGTGCAATCACTGACATTTACTGTTGAGCTGATTTGTATTGTTAGTGTAAATATAAAGGTGAGCAGGTTCTGGGAGGTACAAAGCAAAGTCAGTGGAACCAGAGCAGGCAGCACCGGTCCATGACAGGCAGCAAACGTGCATTTCAGCACAACTCCTGCTGGAAAGAGAGGAATGCAACTATAAGTCCCTGGCTTCCAGATAACTAACCACAAAATACTTGTCAACAAAAAAACCAACAAAATCAATCCTTTTTTTAAGTGGCTGCCAAACCTGACGTAGCCAAAACATCAAGTGGATGAAACATGCTGCTTTTTCCCCTGCAAATTTCTGCCTGCAGAAAGCACTTGGCCACAGCTCTCCCCAGATTAACAAGATCAGCAGCTCCTATCAAGGAGCAGCCTTTGCTCTGCAGCTGCAGCCCGACACCTGTCAGCTTAATCAGCTGGATTTGAAACCTTCCCCAAACCCACTGTCTCCATCTGGGAGCAGGCAGCCCACCTTGAGTTCAGGCTGGATTCATTCAGAGCCCAAGGCTGATTGATAAATGTCCTTCCTTCCAGTGGCATCTGCCATCTGGCACCTGAGCTGAAGAGACACAGCACTTTGCTGGTATGTTACAGGTCTGGTCCAAGGGCTCTCTGCTACTGCCACCACCCTGGGAGGTGACAACAGCAGCCAGGAGAACCAGGCACCCTCAGCACCAGAGCCTCCTGCCACGCCTGCCATGGAGTTCTGTCCAGGTAGCACCATGGTGAGGCTGGAATTGGAGTTCCCATGGCAAACCACCTGGCATGAAATGGCCTCACTGGAGACTTTCTAGTACAGGATTTCTGGATGATGCAGCAAAGCTGATTATAATGCTAATTGTCTTACAGGACCTGAGCATGCATGGTTGCAGGATCTGTCCCCTCCCCTTCAGGTAATTTGAATCCTGCTTTAAGTAATCAGTAAAAATAGGATTTCACTAATTCCCAGTCACAGCAGTGTTGTGCATACACACACACACACACAGAACAGTGTCTTCTCCAGAGAGATCTGCTGCAAGGATTTTGGGGCTACGAGGAGGTTTGGGTGGCAGCTTGTGATAGTTTCAGCATTGGTTGCTGCAGCCCCAGAATCACAGAACAGTCTGAGTTGGAAAGGACCCAGAAAGATCATCGAGTCCCACTCTTAAGTGAATGACCCATGTGGGGATAGAGCCCGTGACCTTGTTAGCACCATGCTCTAACTAAGCGAGCTAATCTCAGTTTTGCTCAACCCTCTTCAAATTCTTATAATCCTTATAAATGCTCTCATAATATGCATAGTCCCCTCATCCCATGGCAAAGGTGAATGATGCTTTCAAAATAACCTTAAATGCAGCAGGTTGAATGTGGCTGGGCTGCCAGGAGCTTTTGCAGTACCTTATACAACAGGAAAATGCCCGTGCTTCTGTCTTTTGATAGACACTGGAATGCTGAAAACACAAAGAGGAAATAGAAATTTCATTTTCCGCCCCCTGCTTTGGAAGTAAAACTGAAGACTTCACCTCACCCACCTTTGCTTCCCATCAAAACCAAATCAAAGGATGTTCCCACAGCTGTGATTCTGAAATCAGATCACATGAACAGTCTACAAGCAAAGAGCCACGCAGCCACTTCTGCTCTTGTCCCTGGGATTGCCCAGGGGTGTGGAACAGGGACACTTGCCTCCAGAGACCCAGCTGTCACTATTCTCCCTCATGACAGCAGGACATGAAGTCACCAGTGTGTAGAGCAGGTGCTTCACAGTATAGTATCCATACAATCTTCATACAGACATCTCTAGTCCTCCAGTGCCTCTCAATTCATGCACTTTTCTTGTTTTAAGCAATGAGAAAATGGTGGGGTTTCTTGGGTTTTTCCTAAGAGGTAAAACTAAAGCTTGTTCCATATTGTTAAGTTGATTTTTAATTGTTGGGGGAGCTACTGAGAAGAATTTTCATGGTATTTTGTCGTTTGAGGTTGAAAAGTGTTCCTGTCTTGAAATATTTTGTCTGAGCTTAGTTTCTTTGTCTAACTAGATCAGTAAACTAATGTGTGACCCAAACATAATGACTTCATTTTTAGATCAGGAAAAACTTCAAAGGAACATGTTCATTGCAGACTACAAAACTGTCCTAGAATATTCACTGAGATACTCTGAATCAGGAAACATATACATATTCATTAGCAGGTTTCATTTATCTTCAAAACACTACAGTTCTGAAAAAACAAATCAAACAGAAGTCTAAAAAGCCTTTGTATTCAGCCAAGACTACTTGGGAAATGATTAGTATTACTGCAGTTGTACTGAGTAGACAGGGTTATTAATTAAGACATATTGGTTTGCTCTGGTGCACTCTATCCTCAGCAGAAGATCTGTCAAGTTATTGTGGTTTGTACAAAAGTTTTCTCCACATACCATTTCTCATGTTTTCTAAAATAAAAACAACTCAAGCTCTTCATGCTTTCAGATTTCTCAGGGCTCTATTTACTGAAAGCAGTGTCAAAAATCCTACCCACCACAACCTTAATAGACTCAATTTAGAAATATATTTGCTACAATTTAAAAGTATCTTTCTGTTCTCTCAGTAAATAACCCCATAATTTGTTTTATGGGCCTTCGAGTCTGGGAACAACTGCCAGCAGCCTGTGTTCTGTGGAACAACAATCTTCTGGAGATTTGTGTTTGATTCGCCACAGAAGTGAAATCTAACCTCCTCAGAGGGGAACAATGACCCAATAGTCCTGTATGAGGCTGAGAATTAGGGGAGAGGAATTCAGTTTTGCCATAACATCAAATTTCTTGTGTGATCTTGGACAACATCCTTGTGAAGGTCTACACTACTCTGCCTGGGAAGAGGAGTGACTGTGATGAATTGGTGTCACTGGTCTATTTCTGGATCCTGAGCCGGGTCCAAATGAGCCCGTGCTGGTATCTCTGCACTGATCTGCATTGTAACCCCGAGAGTATCTGTGGTCATAGACCCAAGAAGTCTAGAAAATGAGCTTTGATTCCTGTGACATTGGGCTTCAGCAATTTCTGAGGTAGCTCATGTATTTCTACAGACCCTTAATTCTCCTGTAGCCTTTTATTCTTAATTTTAAAATGATAATGATAGTGGTGAGTGGTGCGGAGAGTCTGGCCACCCTGTTCTGGGGGTAACAAGAGTTCAGTGAGCTGGACCATTCATCCCAAGGACCAGAGGTTAATCTCTGATGTCTCCTCTTTACTGATACAGGTGTAGCCATTCTCTTAATACGAGGACTCATTTACTTTTTAAAGAATGGTCCTGTGATAAGTAGTGTGACCTGTGATTGTGCTGACTGAATAAATGGCCAGTGAAATGCGTCACAATAACACAGTACTGATGCCTAACAGAAGGAAATCCGTATTTTCCCTAAACAAAACTGCAAAGAAAGATAAGCAAATTTGATCCAGACTTCAATAAAAGGCAGTGCACAAGATATCCCTTCTGTTTCTTAGGCTAATTTTGCCAGTAGCTGCTCAAATTAGAACTGCATACTGATTCCTAATCTTCCTCAAGTTCTGATCAAAGTCATGCTCTTATGAGATCTTTATGTTTCCTTCTCCTATTGAGATTTGGACCTGCCTTCTCCTAGCTTTTGTGTGTCCCTACCTCAAAGAACCACAAAGTAAATATACAAAGCAAGACAACCAACATATTGGAAACACAGTATTGAGGATCATAAAGGAACAGAGGGGCAACTATGAGAAGTGACATGGCCGCTGTCACAGCATGCCAGCTCCACAGAAGGCAAGTTGCATGGCTTATGTCCCACAGTAGGCACAGCCACTTGAGCATGGCATGAAAGTGGTCTCAGATAAGCACAGCAACTCTTCTATGCCTGACACACTCAATGCACAGTCCAAGGCTGCAGACTGAACTGGCAAAAGCCTCTTTCTGCAACTCCTATTAAAATTGGTCTTTCTTAAAAAGTATTCCACCTGGAAATTTCAGAGATAATACTTAGTCCGAAAAAAGCATCAAATGCCTTTTGGAGGTGGGTTTTTTCATTCTTCCCTCAAAGTTAAGAAGAACATTTCAGTCTCAATGGCAAATTTCAAAAGGTTTAATTGATATTCCTATCTTTTCTCTGTCCAGTAGACATTACTGGATTCAGCCCAAATCCCTGTGTCCAGCAAAGCCTGAATTATCATCAGCAACCTGACATGACTATCTATGGTTTAAGTTCTGACATGCTTAGCTGGAGATACATTCTCTTCTTTTTACAGCTTTTATAGTTCCTCACCTTTTTTATTTTTCAACTCTCCTTACTCCACAACTCCTTCAACTCCTTTTCCCTTCATCTAGGTTCTCTGTAAAAGATTTCTCATGCCCTGTACTAGGAGGACATACACAAAACTGTTGCACTTTCAGCTTCTTTGAGTCCGCTTCTGAGCCCGGAAGATCCCTGTGCAATACAGGTTGTCTCTGAATGGGAAAGCTTTAGCCTAGATGGATGCTGTCAAATACTCCATGCAAATCCTATGACTATTCCAATTAAGATGGGTAGTCTTCATACACCGTCTAGCAGATGGAGCAAGACTTGATTTTTGGATTTACCAAAAGGGTCTTGGCAAACATTAGGGGATTGTCCGTGATGAGGTAATATGAAATTCTTCTGCTTCAGTGGATTTAGGGTCAAGCTGCCAAAGCAAAGCAACCATGCAGAGCCTACTACAGAGCTTCCTACAGTGAGCAGCTCGGTTTCTTCAGGAATCTTCCAGATGAGATATTGGTGCTAAAGATTTGCACACACACACACAAATCAGTGCTTTGAAATAACGAAAGCATTTAAAATTACTTCGGATGATAATATTATGAAGAGTTCACCACATACACATGGAGGATGGGAAGGAAATGAAAGCAGAGGAAGGTGGTGTGCCTTGAGGAAGGTCATGGAAAAGGCTGGTAGCAAGACTTAGAACACAAAGCAGATGTTCTGGCTGGGGTTTTTGTTACAAGAAAAGACTGCCTCTCTTCTCACAGGGATCCCTCATCTTAGCATACTGCTGCAATAACTGCTGCAGGGATCATGCAAACCCAAGCATCAGCCAGCCACCTTTTCCAGAACATAAACTCCGAGAAATTTTGGCAGGTATCAAATGATCTCTTCCCCAGAACTCAGCACCAGCATATGGTTGTGACATGTGCAACAGCATGGCATTGTATCAGCAATACCTGGCAATGCCCTTTGAAAAAATCTCTTGCATTAGATGGCACATCCACATGCACACAACTTTAAAAACAGTAATAACAAAGGTAACAGCTGTAGAATCACCCCGATGGACTGGCCATTTCCATCATAACTGTTTTACCTGCACGCAACGTTTTTCCTTCAATGCTTGTTTAAAGAGTAAAGGACCTTTCTTCATTATTTTCTCACATTATACAAGGTATTCTAACCACTGTTGGAAGATGAATGTAGTGTTAACAATATATAACTCAATAAATTTATGCCCATATTGAAACCAAAATAAAACCTGAGATTGCACCACAGTACTGTGGTTTTATTATACTGTAAGTACAGTTTCAAACATAATAGGATTTATTCATAGCATATTTACTCCACTGAAGTGAGCATAAATATGTAAATATCTAAGGCTTAAACTGGGAATTGCCTACTGCTGCTTTCAAGTCATGCAGCACTCTCTGCACTCTAAATACAGGCTGACAGCAGAAACGGCAGAACTGTACTTCCAAGGAAAGTATTACAGAAGGACCAACCTTGCATATCATTACCTTACCCCTGACTTCTAATACAGAATGACAGTGGACACACAGTTGTAGCTTTCACACTGCTTTAATGGAACAACTACAGAGAGAGAGCACACATTGCTGACTGGGGCAGCTCCTGCTGGAGTGTGATTTCAAGGAAGAAAAATCCCTTTCTAAAAGATACCATTCAGATGTACTAAGCAAAATAATTTCATGTTGAAATACATGTAAGTGAAGGGGTGTTGAATTTGTTTCCAGGTTGTCAGGGAAGAAGAGGACAGCAGAAGTGCCTGCGAGCAACACTCAGACAAAATCTTTTTCTGAATGAAATAAACATGAAGTGTGTGGTAGGAAAATTATTCTGCTGAAACCAGTGGATGCTGAAGCATTGGCTTCTCTGGAGTATGAGGCAGCAGAGACCTGTTTCAAAGACTTGCAGGCATAAGAGGTTACACCAGTGTGAGGGAACTCCATGTGGGGTATATTAAAGTGAAGGGACCCTGTTTATGGCTTTCTCAGAGGTGGAAAGCTCAATCAGTTTTCAAAGTTGCAAATAAATAAGTAAAAAGACACAGTAGAATTGCTCGTGGGGCAATTACTGGAGGGTAGTTGGAGCAACAAAGAAAAATACCAGCTTCACAGCTGGAATTTCAGATCTAAGCAAATACCTGAGTAATCGTCTTTAGCTGTGTACATATTTTAATTCACACCTTTCCACTCACTTATTGCCTCTGTGCCAGATAGTTTTTAAGAATGGGAATCAATTGCCCATAAAAGGTGTCATATTGTCAACAATGGAAATGAAATCCCCTGGTTCCTGAACAAACAGGCTCAAAGCAGCACTACAAACTTCTGCTCACCACTGAGGCAATTTGCCTCTCGTGTAACCTGGAGGGTATCTCTCATTATAATTGCTACTCGGTCCTGGCTTGAATTGCTCCAAGCTCTTCTAATACAATCTGATCCCTTCAGACTCTGCTTTACTGCCCTTGTTCAAGCATGAAGAATTCAAGCTGGAACAGGTGCAGAGCAGGATGATTAACAATCTGGGGAACAGGGGGTCTTTCACAAGCAGAGCTGCCAACGCTATCAATTTATGTGGTAGACAACTGCTTTGGGCAGTAACCTACTGGATTTCCAGTATGTGGCAGCTTAGGTTCCTGGATGCCTGGAAATTCAGGAGAATTTCACAGAGCATACACAAAGCAACCTGAGGTGGAACAAATAGTGAGTCTGATGTGTCTCTCGTCCCAGAAGGGGCACAGAGTCAATTCATGGTTGTCATTTCTGGACCTGCAAAGACAGAATGGTCCAAGAGGGTCTCAGTTCACATACTCTGGTAAAAGCTGACTGATATCTGGGCTTACATGGGGATGGGAAAGAAAAACACTGGGAAGGAAGAAATGTCACTTATGCTAAAAGATTGTATCAGCACATAAGACAAAACAAGCATGGACTGGCCAGGGATACAGTCATACTGTAAACTGGAAGATGCCAGGTAATTATGAGTGTACGGATGTTGCACAACAGCCTTCCTCTAAGGGAGGGGGAGGCAACAGCTCAACTACTTCTAAAAAGAGCTTGAGCCTTTATGAAACGATTCTATTAAAATAGTGTCTGTAACATTAGGGATTAAATCAGCTAAATCCAAAGATCCTGTCCTGTTTTCAACCATGCAGTGGCCCTTATGTGTGCCTTTCTCATAAAAAACATATGCTCTTCTCTCCTTTCTCTGGAATTTCCTCTGTGTTTGTCTCCACTGAGCATTAGCAGTAGTATTATTTTGTGTTTTCCAGCATGTTCATCTTATTCTAAGAGCCAGTTCTTCGCATTAGCCTCAAGTTCTTTATATGTTTTCTGTTTACATTTCTTTACATCGCATACGCAAAGGCCTAGAGAATTAGGCATCACTTAGCTTAGCTGATATATTGCAAACACAGTCATTAAAAGAACTGTCTTGAAATTATTTTTCCCTCATTTTTTTCCATTGTGCAATCACAATTTTTTCTAAACTTTACAACACGATCACAATTACAACCCTCTGAAATCAGCAATGAATGAATCTTTTTTATGGCCATGGGATCATTAAGTCACTGGAAAATCTCCTCCTGCAAATCAGAGGCTAAATTTCTACTTCATCTGAGAGCTGGTGCATTGTGAAGAAAAACTACATAAATCCTATTAATTTAACCCAGTGAAGGCCACTGGTAACATTCCTCCCTGCTACAACCTCCCTTACAAAAATCCATCTGAATCTTTAATACGAAGTCATGAAGAAAAAACAACCTAGAACTTAAAAAATAAGGTCTTTTCAATTAAAGATTTAAACGCAGAAGGCACCTTATGTACCTTTTTCTTATCTTTCAGATAAAGACCTCTTGGGTAAGCTTGGTAAATCCTTATCTGCTAGATAAAGGGCCACTATGATGGGCCTTATCGCTTAATTAAATCCTAGTACTATGTACAATGAAGTCAATAATTTGTTATACAAGATAGCACTTCAACCTGTGCATTGGATAATGCATCTCTATCGGTTCCCTGTACCTCAGCCCACTGTAATGGGTCATGTTCCATAACCTGCTCCTGGGCTGCCAGGAATTCAATACAAAAAAGGTACCCAGCTTAACGTGGACAGGCTGTGACAAATAAATCTGTTGGATCAACTGGATAAATTAAAGCCCCCAAATCAAACTGACTTGATACATAAGTCCTAATTCTATCACTCTTCCTCATAAGGAATTTAGCTGAATGTGAAAATTTTGTGATTTTGACCCAAATAAAATACTGATGCTGCCAGTGACTGTAATGGAGAAATATTATAACCACAGTTAATATCAGAGGGTGTTGCAAAACCTGTGGACCAAATGTCGCTAC
Source organism: Gymnorhina tibicen (assembly GCA_013399875.1). Lineage (NCBI taxonomy): Eukaryota > Metazoa > Chordata > Aves > Passeriformes > Artamidae > Gymnorhina > Gymnorhina tibicen. The sequence continues at coordinate 860,976 of VXAZ01001725.1, read as the reverse complement.
TGAAAAAAACATAAGATAAGGTCTAAATCCTGACCATCCTTGTGTTCATTCAGGTTCACATCACTCATTGCATTTACATCCACACATATCAGGATGAAAAGAGAAACTGATCAATAACAGCTATAGCAACTATCACCACGTATCATACCAGCAAGGTCTTCCTGAATGTAAACTCAGTTCAAATGATTCTGTTTTCTACACAAATATATTTGCATAAAGCACTCTAATACTTGCTTCATTTCACTAACCGGCTTATTGGTAACATGCTGGAGTGATCTGTTCCTGAGTCTGTTTGGCAACAACACTTTTGTACATATGGAAAACCCATAAAATCAGGTGCTTTGTATTTCTTGAGTCTGTGAAGGACCCCATTATAGCCTAAACCCATTACCCATTAGGCCAGCAAACACAGAAATGGCTTGATTCTGCAATAATGCACTGAAGTTCTCCAAGACAGGAGTCTTTTCCTGATAAATGTGGAAAATGTTGGACTCAAGATTTGCTACTTGCACTAATCTTGCTCAGTACTATAAAAACAGAGACTCTATGGCTGGGATTTATTTCCCTTCACTTTGACCAGGAGAGCTGTCCCACAGCTAAGAGCCCCCATTCAGCCGATCCAATGTAACTGAACGAAGGAGGTTACACAAGGAGCTTAGCTTAGGCATCTGACCTTTACCTAACCAGAGGTGGAGAACATTTATCCTCCCCTTAGAAAGAAGCCCCAGTACCAGTGCTACAAGACAAGATGTCTGTCCATAAAGGATGGAGCATTAAAATTCTTGGGTGCTCAGTAAGACAGAAGGTCCAGATGAGGATGTTGTTCATGCTGAAGATGCTGAGTGCTTTGGAGTGTGTTATCTTTACTAATTTATGCCAATGATGTGCTCAGACCTGCACTCTCAGTGTTAAGCAGAGACAACTCCTAGACACTGGGATAAACCATAAACGGACTCTATAGATTATGCCACTCCAAATCACCCTCACTAGGATTATTCTGTAAATTTATCATCTCCACATATTTACAGGGTTTGTTGCTATCACATTCTGCTTTCAAAAAGCTGAGGAAGCAAAAACTGCTTCCAGGAACCGCTGGTATTGATGCCAGGCTGAATATGCTCTAAGTTGCTCGAGCTGCGTGCAGGAGTTCCTGGATTTCACAGCTGGCTACTTCTAGCAAATTGTACTCCTTTCTGTGCATAGTCCCAGAGGATGTCCCCATAAATGCATAGACCTAGTTCTTGCATGTCTGGCAAACTCTTCTTGTATGCTTGCCAAGTTTTAAAGGGCAAGGAATCAACAGCTGATAATTTATGCCAGGAACCTACAATGATCCAAACTCACCCCTCGTGTAATTCTGGTAAAGACAGCAGAGTTCCAGGGGAGAAGTTGTTGGCTTAGCAAAGCAAATTTTCACTGACATTTGAGGAATACACAGTATCAATTAAAGCAGAGCTAATTATTGCTACTATTATTTGCATTGCAGTAGTTCCCAGAGGCTTTTAACGGGATTATAGCCTTCTGGCACGAGGAGTTCTTAGGAACATGAGCTCGTATCTGGAAGTTCGTACACGATAGCTGACATTTGGTACCTGTGCACAATGTTCAGTGGGGCTCCACAGAGCACTGCGCTTTGCTCACAGGTATGGGTCACAGGAATCTGAGCCACAGGAGTTCCTTGTGATGCTCTGAGGTTTGCCTAGAGCCATCACATGTCCTTCTGCTCTTTTACAGCCTGGCCTGTGTCCAGAGAAAGCAAGCTCTTCCCAAAGCTCAGCATTTGGGCAAGGCCAACAATGCTGCACATTGGCTCCTTGTCAGGAAGTCTTGGGAAACACTCCTAACCTTTATTTATTCTGATATGTTTATCACAGAGTACCACTCCCTTTACCTAAGAATGGGGGATCTTAGACATTATCCACTACATTGAGTCATTGTTGAAAGGAAGGACTGCTTTACATTTGTAACTTCACCCTGATTCACCTGCTGTCCCTGACACCAAATGGGCTTCCCGGTGAAATGAAGCAAAGATTTAGTCAGATTCCCAGTTTAGTCAGATTTCCAGCATCCAGACTGAAAAAAACCCAGAAATAAATCACTGTAAAATATTTAACACTTGGATTTTCTTGGTGTTTTTTGATTTCTTTCCACTAGATTCCTAAAATATATTGCAAACACGGGGGTCTAGAGCACTACCCAGGCTTCTAAGTGCTGCTCTCTGTTCAGAACCCAAAGTACAGCCCAAACTTCCCTGCAGCCAGTTGGAGCTAGTAAAAATTTATATATTTTACACTACAGCAAGATATGTGTTCTGTTAAGATTTTGATCTTTGGTGGTTGACCACCTTGCTAGGGACTCCACACGTGACGCATCAATAACACATTTGACACATTGCTTGCTCAGCCCATTTCTCAGCTCACAAGCTCTCCTGTTCTCCACCCTTGCAGCTGCTTAAGGGGTCCCAGGGTCACATTGCTCTGAAGAAATTACAATTGAAATAAGATGCATCAAATGGATTGCAGACTACAAGGCAGATAAGCTGCAACAAGGGGATAAATATAAAACAAGAATGCAGGAGGAAACAGAAAGAAAAATTACAGTGAAACCAAAATTGGATACATATGAACACTGCCCACAGCTCTGAAACTACAGTTAGTCATGGGGCTGTAACACACTCAGAAATGTTTTCTGTTCAAAGTTTATCACCAGTATTTTTCATATACTTTGTTTTAATCCTCATACTGTTCTCTTTCCTTAAGTAAGACATTTATTAGTTTTTAACTCTTTGCAGTTTGCTAATCTGCCTCTGCCCTTCCAGAATACTGGCTCAAAGAGAAAGCACCTTTCACCTGTGTCTCTTTTAAGAGGTACTGCTGCCTCCTACGATTGCTGTCACTGCCAACAGGTCATAGATCAGGCCCAGTGACACCTACAGGAGAGCGGATTTGCTTTTGTACCCCTCATTTGTACACTTTAAATCCAGGATTTCCTGTCAGGTGTGACAGAATATTCGCTGCATCACAGGATGTTGCTGAAATAACCCAAGAACTGTTTAGTGCCTGGTCTGGAGAAATTCACCCAAAGACAGGTTTAACTTTGGATGGAAGATGGTGCCTCGGAGTGAGGTGTTGCTTTGAGAGGTTCAGCACAAGGAGGTTATGAGCCAAGGTCCATGACTGGACCACCCATCTGGGCCAGCCTGACATGCTGTGAAAAAGTCTGGTTCTGCCAGACTTGAAAGCAAGCTCACAAAGAGGTAACTGTGGTTAAAAAGTAAGTCAAAAGTATACTTTGTCTAGGGAATAAGGAACCATTTGCTGTTGATAACACTGTTCTAAACACCCTGATATTAATTTCAAGTGTTTAATGGAATTAAAATTGGAAGGTTGCTGTACTGGATTTCTGACTGATTTTTAACCATTAGAGTGTTCAAAAATAAATAATGATATAAATATAAAAAGATTCAAAAAAAGATTGTGCCTGCTCCAAAAGTAAGTTACAAATTATTTTGAAAAGAAAATGTTAACATCCAAAACCTGTGTAAATAAAAGTCATGATGACTATTACTGGGGAAATAGCTTAATGTAGAGAAGTTAGGACAAAACAATTTTTATTGAAAGGTTTAAAAGAAGAAATTTGAGGCAGGAAATGCAAAGCAACCTGCTGCAGTAATGCAGCGAGTGCAGAATCAGGATTACTGGATCTTGAGTTCTCTCTCTGTCATTTACTTAATCCCCTTGAAAGACAATCTGTTGCATTCCTGACTGCAACAGGATTTTCTTGGAAGACTCACAGGCAATTATATTATTTAGGGAGAACTTCCAAAAGTATTTTTTAAACTGATGATGATTAGTTCACATAAAGTAATTTTAATTCATGGGTTCCAGAAGCTGTATGTCAACTTACCAAATGACACAAGCACATTTGCGTTTTATAGCACAGGATAGGTAGTACAGAGAAAAAGCTGGAGTTTTTTTATACTGAATCCAGAGCAAGTATAGTTCCTGGAATTTGAAAATTCATAGGAAGTTCTGAGTGAAGGTGAGTATGCCTCTGTCATTATCATTTAGGTCCCTGCCCCATGCCTGCTGAAGTTCAGATATCTGGGAATGGCCACTCTTTTTGTACCAGAGCTGTGCAAAGTGGCTGAAGTGTTTGTATAATAACAAAATGATAGTTAAGCATCCTCTTATTCCTCTTTAACATTGGATTGGTCTGTTAAGCAAATGGTAAATTGGTTTCTGTTTGGACTGTCAGTCATAGCAAACAAATTAGTTATTAAAACGAGCAAAAATGTGGAGCATAAAACATCCATAAAATGCACTCTTCTACATATCTGAATTCCACAAAGCTGCCCATTGTGAATACATTATGTTTAACAATTTTCCAGCATCAAACAAAAGAAATACAGAGAATTTTGACAAGAGACCTGTGAATTGTAACAGGCTGCAGCTGAGACTGGCTGAGTCTTGCCCCACACAGCCTTTAAAGAGCCCAGGAAACTCCTTCCCTTGTCAGGAAACCCTTTTGTATTGCAAACCAGCTTCAGGAAAGAAAGATCAATATCAAGGAGCAATTTCTGAAATCATCCTGGGTTTTTGCCATTGGTAGTTGTAGTATTCACTTATCACCCCTACATCAGGCAATCAGAGCTGGGCTGATGGACTACATATTAAATTATCAGCAAGCATCACCTACTGACGGTCTGCTTCCCAAATTAAAGACAGAATTCGGCTGAGTTTGTAGGAATACATAAAGAATAAACCTCTAGCTGTATGGTTGTGAAGAAAACCTGAAAAATGAGATCAAATGCAATGTAGAGACAAGTCTGCAGGGAGCACAGAACAAAGTGACATGAGAACTTCCCTATTCTCATAGCGAGGGTTTAATCAGATAACGCTGATAATTTAAATACTAACATTGTTAATTATTTCCATGAGGACTTGTTCACCTGGGAAAGTTTTGCCGTTTACTTGAACTAGTCTTGTTATAGTAGGCTCCATTAAACTGTTTTAGATCACATTTGGTTTCCTCACAAGTAGTATAACCTAGAAGTTTGTTTTATATCATGGCATAATTTGTTTTATATCATGGCATATATTGCATTTAACCTGGCCTGTGCAGAAATCTGGATTCCCCTGTTAAACCTGGGAGAACTCAAGAAGGAAACTCAAAAGGAAAACGTTTTGGTAATTACTTTTCTGTGGGATCAGTGATCCAAACTGATATATTCAGCAGCCACACGATCACTGGGTCCTTTGGAAAGGAGAGGGGAGCAAGCAGCCAAGCAGCCAGGAGGGAAGTGCTCGGACCACCAGCAGGAAAGGATTCACAATTTGCAATGAACTAAACTGAGCATGTAGTAAAATTGAATCTGTAAAGTGAGAACTCAGGTGAGGTTTGAGTGGGGAAGCAAGAACCACATGGTCTAAACTTCTTTAGTTCAGTTTATACATGGGTTAACTTCCCTGCATGCTCAAGCCTTGAGAGATGGGGGACCACAGACCTATCTAACACACCCTGACCCATCCTCTTCATGGTGTGTTTAATTCGTCAACTCGTGAGTTTTTTTGTCACCCAACAGGCAGCTGAACTGGGGGGTTCAAGCTGGACTTGTGACTCCTGAAGCCTCAATACAGCCCATTGTGTCCAGTTCCGGGACCCTCCATTCAGGAAGGACATCGAGGTGCTGGATCAGGTCTACGTAAAGGCAAGGAAGCTGGTGCAGGGTCTGGAGCACAAGTCTTCTCAGGAGCAGCTGGGGGTGTTCAGCCTGGAGAAAAGGAGACTCATGGGAAACCTTATCTCTCTACAACCACCTGAAAGGAGGCTGTAGCCAGCTGGGAGTCGGCCTCATCTCTAAAGCAACCTGTGATAGGACAAGAGGAAGTAGTCTTAAGCTGCACCAGGGGAGGCTTAGGTTGGACAGAAAGTGCGATTAGACATTGGAATGGGCTGCCCAGGATGGTGGTGCAGTCACCGTTCCCGAAGTGTTTAAGGGAAGCCCGGACGTGGCGCTCAGTGCCGTGGTGTAACTGGTATGGTAGTGTTCAGTCACAGGTTGGACTCGATGATCGCGGAGGTCTTTCCGAACCGAACTGATTCCGTGATTCAATGTGGGCCGCGCATTTCCGAGGGAGTACGAGGGGTCACCCACGTCCGCAAGAGACATCTACAGATCCCCCTCAGGGTGTCTCTCCCTCCCATTCCCACTGTTTGTCCAGGCCAAGGAAAACCGCACCAGCTCGGCTCCCGCCTCCCGCAGCCGGGACAGCGAATCCTGCTCGTGCCCCGCCCCAGCCGCCATTCCGCCCTCACGGCGCCCCCGCGCACGCGCCCC
>VXAZ01001725.1:729649-854397 GCA_013399875.1 Gymnorhina tibicen | reverse complement strand
GGGGCCTTCCCGGGGCGGAGGCGCCGCCGCTGCCGCGGGCCTGAGTGGGGGCGGCGCGTCCCGCGTGGTCGGGGTCTGAGGGGGCGCGGATCGGCGGAGCAGGAGCTTCCCTGGCTTCGCAGATTCCTGGGAGCGCCGCTCCGGTCCTGGGAGCCGGCGTCGTGCGGCGATGGGAGGTGCTGTGGCCGCTCAGTCGGGGCAGGGCCGGGAGGGACAGCGGCCTCGCCACTCGCCCCGGGTGCGGGGCCTCCGGGGAACACGGGTGGGTTTTAGTGAAAGACATTCACAGAATCACAGGATCAGTTAGGTTGGAAAGCAGCTCTGAGACCATCGAGTCTAACCTGTGACCGAACACCACCGTATCGACTAAACCAAGGTACGAAGTGCCACGTCCAATCTTTACTTAAACACCTCTAGGGACGGTGGGTATTTTTTCACGTAGTTAGAACAGTGTGTGGTCTGAGTCTCTAACCTGCAGTGTAGTTGTAATTTATTTTACAGACTGTCCAGAAGTAGAAGATCTCACTTGGAAAGTGTAAAATGAAGTCAGTGCTTGAGTCCAAGACTCTCAGGTGTTTGTTCCACTGTACTTCCGCGTGACTGCGGACACCTCTACACACAGCATTTTAATAGATAGCTCAAAACCTTCTGTGGTTCTGATTAAGAAGACTTTAAAATGAGAACATTTGGTTGGGTGATTAAAAGAAGGCTTTTCAGGAGTCTCTCCAGAGAGTTCAGGAGAGATACAGTTAAGAGGATATGTGTGTTTCTGTGCTTGCTTTCACTCGGAATAGCAATTTTTGATAAAGACTGAGCAGAGAGGACAGTTGACTCACTTGTCCTTGTCTTTACAAAAGTTTGGGGTGATTTAGTCTCTGTAAGTTGTTGTCGAGGAGAAGAGTGGTGGCTCGTTCCGTGCTCCCTCAGCAGAGTGATCTGACTGTGTTCCAGGGTTGGCTTGATGGGTAACAAGGCACATAAACATAATTACATTTTTATGGTATTGCCATACATAAAGGTAAATGTTACAAAGAAATTCCTAAATTTAGGAGTTGAGTTTGGGAAGAAGGCAAGGAAGGACAGCGCTGACTGGTAAAACAGCAAATAGTTTAATACCTTGGGTATTGTTTTAATGGTATTAAATATACTGCAATATTGGAGTTATTTTTCAAAAATATTTGTGAATAGCAGAAATTGTGCTAATTTCTGTGTTTCAGATCAGTTGCTTGTGATGTGGAAGTAATGTTGGCATCCATGTTCTAGGTGGAAGTTTTTGTGGTATTATGAAGACAGAATAATTTAAAGAAAGTGCCAGTTTTGAGGCATTTTGGTTCTTGTGTTTAAAACTGCTGCAAGTTGAATGAACATGCTTTCATGTACAAAGGTGTGTGCTGCAGCAGACAACCTTCAACAAAGTGATGAAACTGCTATTTCAAGGCTGATTGTTGTTGTTGTAGAGTTCCATTTGTGTCTAATGGTTCATGAATTGGGATCCCTGTGTTCTAAGTGGGCACAAGCAGTTGTTTGTTCAGTGTTCACACTGTGTTCATCGGGAAATGGTGGCCACTTAAATATGGTCCCTGCCCCATATTAACAGTGTTTGTTTAGTCTTGGTGGTCACTGTGCAACACTTGCTGAATGAAGGAACCCACAGGTCACACACTTATGTCCGTGACTACTCAGGGAAAAATCCTGGTTGAGGCTGTTAAATACACTCTAAAGCCCAGTCAAGAAAGCCTAGAACTTACAGAAACAGAATATGCACCTCTTTTTGGAAAGGGACTACTGTCTAAAGTCAATAGTGGTAGCATGAGAGAGAAGCTCAGACTAAGTGGTTTTGGTCATTTAAAGTTTTAACTGTAGAAACTAATGTTTGGGATTTAGTTTTTGAATTTTTGGGGGTGAGGGAAAGAGTTTAAAATATGGACATGACAGCACTCCACAGTTTTCTTAAAAGAATAAAAGGCTAATGATCGGTAAATTAGTACAAAATAGGTATTGGAAATATAAGTTAGTGTTAATTTGATGACATTGCAGCATAACAGCTGACAAAATGAGATAGTTTTGGCTTAGATGATGCAGATTAAAGCTTAAATCCTCTGTAAGGGTATGTTACAGGACTGAGAATAAAATGTGAAATGTCTGCATTGGCTGAACATTTAAATGTATTTGATGGAAGGAACGTGGTTTGTCTGTTGGACAGCATGTGTGGACTCATTCGTGGGTCATTTATAATCTTTAAAGCTTTGGGGAAATACTGGCTTGATTCATAAGAATAAAGCATTCACAAGTACTTTTGTGACCAGATGTGTTGGTGCAACAAAGCTTTCTAAGGATGAAGGTCAAAGCTCTTTTGGTGTTAGGTTTCACAAGCTAGAAGGTTTTTAAGTGCTGGTCTGTGAGGTCTCTGGGAGTAATTCACCGTTGCATAATACTTTGCAAATTCTTTAGCTAATCAGCCTGATTCAACCTGCTTCTAATTCTAGAATGGCTGCGTGTCAAAACATGAAAAGTCAAGGTGGGTGTACTGGTGATGAGGGACCGTGAGGGCTTGTAGTTGCTCATTAGTCCATTGGTAAGACAATGGTTCCCAAACTTTGTTACAGTTTTACATACAAAAACAGAACCAGAGGAAACACTGAATATTGAGAACATAATCTTACTTAAAGGGTGAATACAGAGAGGATGGAGGCTTTCTCTTCACAAGGAGCCACACAGAAGACAAGGGACAGTGGCTACAAATTGCACCAGGAGGGGCTTCAGTTAAGAAAAGAGACTCTTTTAACCGGGAGAATAATCAGTCACTGAGTAAATTTCCTCAGAGACATGATGGAGCCTCTGTTACTGGAGGCTTTCAGGATATGTTTGGACAGGGTGCTAGGTAATTTATCTCATTTAGGCTCCTTTTCTCATTGGAGACCAGGGGGTGTTTGGAGGGTCCCTTCAAACCTGGACTATTACGTGATTTAATGATCCTATAGTATAAAGTAACAACCATTTTGTATAGATGCTGAATTTTTTTATTGATATTTATTGCAGTCAGTGTGCAGCTAGATTTTAGGTTTTTTTAGGGAGAGCTGGTTACAGGTTAAACAACAAACCATGTCCAAAACAAAGCAAGGAGCACTTTTTCATTGTCTGCCATACTGCAGTAAGGGAAAATTATTGTAAATTTTCTTCCTTTCAGATTAGTTTACTTCTAATGAACTTCAATGGCCTAGGAGACTTGGGGTGCAGATGTCCTTGGTTTGTGAGTCATGACATGGGATCAGGTGGAGGAAGGAATTGCAGAGGGTCCCACTGACACGTGTGTCCCTTCCTGCTGGAAGTTCTGGACCAAGAGTAGCAGAGTGGGTGTTTTACCTCTGAGGCTGTTAGCAGCTTCGTTTCATTTGAACATCTATGAGGTTTGCTGTTGCACTCTCAGCAATGTAATGGCTTTAAAAGCCTCTTGTGAAGCTGTTGATAAAAAGCAGAGAAAAGCTTATTACACTGCTAGCACAGCAAGACCTTGCTGTGTGTTGTGGGTCACGGTCCAAAGATGTAGTAGAAATTGTCCAGTGTGACAAATTCAGTTGAACTTGTGCTTTGGGCTGTTCAGCAGTGGCATGCAGGGACTGGAAATAGATTCTCCATTTGTGCCTAGCTGATGCACACACTAGAAGTCCTCCAAGTCTTAGAGGTCTATTGAGTTAACAGTTCATAAAATTATATGCTCATGGGTGTATTAAGAACTAGTGGCCTTGTGTTGTACTTAGTATTGTACCAAGAACTAGTGCCAAAAAACATTGGCACTATTCAATGGGCTTGAGGCAGGCAGATGTCCTTTAAACACAGCAATTTCTAATCTCTTAGCATTTTTGACACGCTTTCACTCTTTGAGTGTTTTCTCTTTTCAGATCGTCTGAAATAAACATATTCTTAGTATCAGTTATTTTTTCAAAAGCCAGACCAAACTTTATTGTATCACATGCTAAACCTCAGATATTAGGTCACATAGAATTTGTTGTCCAGAATAATTTAAGATTATGGCTGTCACAGGCTTGACCAAAAAACCTCCAAGTAAGTGTTGTGATTCACCCTGTATTATGTTGTGCTGTAATGCAGCCTCAGTTTTAACTACGACTTTTGGTTGCTGTGAAAGATGCTGGAGAATTTTTGGAGAGTTGCAGTTTCTCATCAATGTTCAAATCCATTTGGGAACCAAGCTCATGTGGATTTTGTTTAAACTCTCAGTCTTCCTTTGCCGTTCAGCATTGGTAAAACAAGGACTATGGCACTTTTGGTTTTCCAAAGCAAATATATTTTCTAGTTCAATCAGACTTTAAAAGTATTTTTTTAAAATTGAAAGTAATTATTTTTATTTTTAATTTTTTTGTGACTTGATGGTTTTGGATTTAGATGTAGTTTATTAATTAAAAAAAAAAAGCAAGAAGAGGCCCTATTTCTTCCAAGCATTGGTTAGAGAATTTCAGTTCTGGGCTGCATATCATAATTAGTTCTGATCTTGCATATTGCTAGTGGCTTGTTTTGCATACAAACTCTAAAAAAAAAAGTTGGTTTTAAGACAATAAAAATAATTTCTCTGCTGTAGAACTTACTTTTTTTGCTTTATTTCTTTGAGGAAGCTGAACTTTGTCTATAGGAGTAATTTGGAAACACAACATGAAATACACTAATTGAGGAATGTGTTAGGCAATCGTTAGGTTGTTATAAATACTTAGTCACCAAATAGTTAAGCCTTCTATGAGTAATTGTTTACCAATATAAGGGCTGCATGATGTCTGTTCATGAACAGATAAACTAAACTGTGTTTGAGTGTGGTGCATAATGTGGTAGTGAGACTGAATGGGGTTTTTGTGATGATATAGAAAGCTTGATTTTTTTGTAATAAGTGGGACTGGATTAGTAGTGGGCTTCATAAGGTGTTGGGTTTAAGTCACAGACTTGGATTCAAAAATTCCTGTTGACCTTGTGGGTTTTTTCCTTCCAGATGCTGTCAGAATTTGTTACCAGAAGTTTTTGTTCAACTGATGTTAGTAGTACAGTTACATTACCAGCCTATGCTACAGACACAGACATTCCTCATGAAACCTGTTATTTTGTATTGCATAGCAAGAGATACCAAAATTCAGTTCACTAGTTCTTTTTACATGGTGTACTCGGGTGCTGAAAATCAAGCTTTTACAATTCCTATGTGTTGTGTAACTTTTTGCAATGAAACATGAAGAAAAATATTTTGTAGAAAAATTCTCTTACATAAAGATAATCTGGTAAGATGTTTATCGTTTGGTGTCTTGTGCTTGAAATGCTGTCAGCTTGTCATGTTTTAGTGTTGTGAATGGGATAGAGCAAGATGGACTTGTTATATTCAGCATTATTTGAAGAAGAGAGAAATGTTTTTTTATTTTCTTGTGGCAAATGACTTTTTCTCTCTAGTTTTCTGTTCTTCTTTTCTTTTTTTCCTTTTACTAGCTCCCTTACCTATCATAGAATCACATTGGGTTTGTTTTCACGTTGCCCCAAGGCAGTCAGGTTTAGGTACTTCATTAGAAGACCTGTTGGGTAAAGAGTGCGTAGTACTTTTTTATTTATTCAGCTGGAGGATCATTATGGCATCTCCATCTTGTTTTGGGTAAGGAGAAGTCTTCAGTGCCTGTGCCTAAAATTACAATAATATGCTTTGTGTTCATGGAAGTGTAATGCTGAAATAAACCAGAACACCAAATTTTGAACTCTTCAGGTTTGTGAGACAGTGTTCTGCACAGCTTTCAGGTGTAGTTCTGGGAGGACTAGAAGTGCAGTCATCAAATGTTTTCCTTACTCTAGAAGTCTTGGCCATCTCATTGCGGTAAAATACTCCATCTTAGCAACAGTTGCTATGTGTGACTACCTTTTTAGACTGTTAGTACCATTTTAAGATGTTAAGAGCTCTGCAGTGTTCTGCTGATTCACTTCCTACGCTTGCGAGACTTGACTGTGCAGCTTAAGATTTCCATTTCACACAGAAAAATGAGTGAGGATTTTATTGAAGGGGTGTACACAGAGTTAGAAACTGCTGTTAGCATAGCCAGAGAAGAAATGAGGCTTGTGTTTTGTGGATTTCTGGTGTGAATGATCTGTTCTCATTGAACAGGAAAAAAGGTACCAGTTCTGGCCATATATCATAAAACCAGAACATAAACTGTATAGAACAGCTTGCATCACTGCTGGTGCAGCACCAGGGTAAATATAAAGAAAATAGGAACCTTTTAGTGTGTTTGTGTTTGTTCTGCTTCACGGCTGGCCAGACCCTTGCAAGGCAGGCTGGTCTAACAAAACAGCTGGCATTAGTCCTTCTCTGCAGCATCCTGAAACTTCCATGCCCCTTAGATCACAGTGGTTTTCTTAGAACTGCAGTAGGAAGAGCCAAGTGGTGGATTGGTTTGTTTTGTCCCTCCATAACTGGCCCTTTCTGCTTGCTTATTCAGTTAATGCGTTTTTGGTGTTTGATAGGTCTCCTTTGGTTTGCTGTGGGTTTTTTTTGTTTTACTTACTAGTGTTGCCTGGAAATTAGAGGGGGCCTAGTGTGTTTAGTGATCACCTGTCAGCAAGTTCCAGTTGGTACCCAGCTGATGCACAAACATCATCTTGGTGAGCTTTGCCGAGGAGCTGTGGCCAGTGCCTGGCATGTCTTAGCAACAGTTGCTGTGTACGGCTGCACCGAGACTGCTGGAAGAGATACAGAACCTCTTCCCTTCCATAGACATGTTAATGCTTTAAAAGCTTATGTTCGTGGATTCTCACCACCCATTTTTTTTTCTACTGTCTTCAACACAGTAGGACTGAGAATTATTTAAAAAATTAAACTTTGGCTGTGCTCTCAGTGGTTGTGTACTCTGCTGATGCTGCTGAGTGATTTTATTTCTGTACAAGTTAATGTTTTACAGGCATTTAACCACTCGTGGCACAAACATCGACTTAGAAGTTTCTCAAGGAGAAACAGCTATAAATGTTACATTGATTGTTGTTTACTGGTATTTTGCGATGTTATTGCCTAGACAGGTCAAAAAAAAATAAGTCTGTGTGGTTTCAGAAATGGAGAGAAAATGATGCCTCATGAAGTCTGTAAGGTATCACATCACATTGCAGGTGCAAGGCCTGAGTCCATTTCAGAGCTGCTGTCTCACAAATAAAGCTGGCATGGAATGTTATTTGTAGATGCGTGATTGTTGTGGCCTTCTTTTCTAAAGGAAAGCTACAACCTGCTCTGGGCTCTGACAGTCCTTAATGTCAAAATGGCATAATTTGTAATGCTCATTGTCAGTGTCAGCTGTCACAGAGCAAATAAGCATAAAAAAGAAAAGCTGTCTCCCTCTGTCCCAAAGATCTTTATAGTATGTGTTAAGATGGGGAGAGAAGAGATGAGAACAGGGAGGTTAAGGGGACATGGGGAGCAGTTCTTGCAAGCTGTGGTCGCTACAGGCAAATTGCCCAGTCATTTTTGAGGCTTTTATGTGCATCCTTCTAGAGGGCACTTTGGAAAAGAGCCTTGCTGGATGTAATTCAGCTTTGAATTTTGGTAGAAGTTGCTCATAAGTAAGGACTAGGATGTGAGAAATTTTGAGGGCTTGGAAGAGCTGGAGGGTGGAGGTTCAGGATGCTGGCTGAGTGGTGGGGATTCAGGTCCACATGAGAAACTTGCCAGGAATTTGGACCCTCCTTTGCTATAGTTTCTTCACCAGCAGCAATAATAGGTTGAAACATTTTTATGGCTGTGAAACTTTGATATCTGTGTTGGAAAAGTGCTGTGTGTTGTACTGAAAAGTGCTTCTCTTTGCTGTGGAGAAATTTTAACAGAGAGGAAGGGTTTGGTGTGTAACTTTGTGTTGTCTAGATTTAAACCTTGCTGATGTGAAGGTCCATCTGTGGAAGGATTGTGTGCTCAGAGCTCAGATCTTCAAGTGTCTTGGTTTCTAATACAACTCTAGAGCTAAAGAGGTGCCTGGCATGAAAAAATATATCTTGCAAGCAGGCGTAGCTTAAAAAGAATTTACTGTCTTCCTGATGGTGGTCGTTGTCTTGAGCTACATTAGGCAATATGTGGACACTTGTTATTTGGGTTGCTGCCAAACCAGTTGCTTTACCTTAAAAAATAATCTTTGGTGGTGGTTACATGAAGTCAGTGGATTACTGCAATCCAGCTGTAGAAACAGTGTCAGTGCAGGATATTTGTGCCCTTGAAATGTCAGTGCACTAAGACAGACACTCCAGCATGGTTTTGAATGACCATAACGAGAGCAACATGGCTGCAATTTTGATTTTTTTTCCCCCCAGAGACTACAGAATTGGTTAATTTAGTGTTCAAGAGGAAGATGGGAAATTCCTGTGTATTTGTTTGGCTTTCCTCTCTGACTGAAATAGGAATTGGAATAGGAGGTTGCAATATGTAGATGTTTGAGCAGAGAAATGTGAAACAACTGTTTTCAATGGTTTTAGCCCATGTAAATCAGTTTAAATATAAATGTATCTGTTGATAGTAAAGGGGAGAACCTGATCAAGAATTATTTCTACCTACTGTTTCAAAATAAAAGAGTTGCCACACTTGTCTCATGTTGAGCAGTCTTACTTTCATAGCTATTTATGATTGAAACTTCTGGTTTGAAAGTTCTTAATGCAGTGATGCTGCAAGATCTGAATTTTCTCTTTTTAATGTTTTTACCTTCTTTTAAACTTCTGTCAGTCACTAACACTGATACTTTGATGTGAGAAGTGAATAGGTTTGTCACTGCACATGGGGAATATTCACTAAAGGATACTGGGTTGAGTTTAAAGAGCTGAAGACAGGTTTGGTTTTGGAGGTTTATTAAAGAAACCAACCAAACAAAAAAACTCAGTTGAATGAAACAGTTGTTCCTTGGCAGAGTACTTGGTCAGTTGAATACAAATAGAGTCAGGAGGGTGAGTGGATATATGGCATCTTAGTGATCCCAATTCACAGTGTCACTGCAAGAACTGGTTTGCTCAACCTCCTGTATTTTGCAGACTGTTAAACTGCAGCAGGTTTCCCCCTGTGTTGAGTATAACTTTTATTTGCCACTTGTTTTATTCTTACCGAAGATGTTAAAATGTGTGAAAAGAGAACGAATCCAGGTGTGCATTCTCTGTTGGGCTGTAGTCAGAGAAGGGGAGAGTGGAGGTTGAGTGTATCTGAGGGTACGTGCTTGCAGTTTCCAGGTGACAAGATGACCTTTGCATATTCTCTGCAGAGAAATGGAAGTTTTTATATTTTTAAGTAGCAAAATTGTCATTTGCAAACTAAGCTATGCAAGAGGATGTGGTGGGCTAAATTGGGGTATTTGTTGAGAGAAATATGGAGCACCAGTTGTTTCTTGAAAGGCAAGTGCGTGCTTAGGTGCAGAGTGTAATCTGCTGCAGTGACTTCTGGTGGTTTTACTGCCCCAGTTGAGATAACTGATGGTGGCCTCCACTTCTCTCTTCTGTGTTGTGTTGCTGGTACTGACCTGCCCTGTGCTGACCTGAGGTTTACTCCTATTTTCAAAGTGCCTTTGCAGGCTCAGTGTTAGTGGATGAGCTTGTGGCCTCCAAGGCAAGCAAAGATTTGGCAGATGATGTTACCTTCACCTCCATTGCGCCTCAGTTTCATGCATTTCTGGGGAGCTCTTGTCTCTGGAATGACCTTCATTGGCAAAATTTGCCAATGATTTAGCCCATGCTCTATCTGTTTTCCTTGGGTGATCCTTGCCATAACACTGAGAAGAGGTAAAGCTGTGTGGTACATTACAGGGGTTTTTTTATTGTTGAAGCATGGGGATGTCAGTTGACAGTGGCTGACCATGAGCCAGAAGTGTGCCCAGGTGGCCAAGAAGGCCATCTTGGTTTGTGTGTATGGCCAGCAGGGCAAGGGCCGTGATCGCCCCCTTGTACGCAACCCTGGTGAGGCCTCACCTCAAATCCTGTGTTCAGTTTTGGGCCTCTCACTACAAGAAAGACACTGAAGTGCTGGAGTGTGTCCAGAGAAGGGCAACAAAGCTGGTGCAGGGTGTGGAGCACAGGTCTGACAAGGAGCAGCTGTGGGGGCTACGGGTGTTCAGCCGCGGGAAAAGGAGGCTCAGGGGGACCTTATCACTCTGTACAACCACCTGAAAGGAGGCTGTATCCAGGTGGGAGTCTGTCCCTCAAGGGACAGGATGAGAGGAAATGGCTTCAAGTTGTGCCAAGGGAGGTTTAGATTGGATGTTTGAAAGGATCATAAAGCATTGGAACAGGCTCCCCAGGAAAATGGAGTCACCATCCCCGGAAGGGTTCAAAAACCGTGTGGCTATATATGGCACTTGAGGACATGGTTTAACGGTACACACTGTGGTGGAACTGGGTTGGTAGTTGAACTTGGTGACCTTACAGGTCTTTTCCAACCTTAGTGATTCTATAATTCTATGTTGGTATTTGTCTGTTTCCTTCATGTTAATTAAAAAGTAGAGAAGGATATTTTTGCATCTTCTGAACAACACACACACCCCCGCATCCACCCAGAAAATCTCATCTGTGTGGTTGCTTTGGCAACCTTTCATTTCAGTAAGAATTATTTAATGTAGTCACCTTTTTTTACAGATGATGACTTTGATCAGTTTGATAAGCCTGGTGCAGAAAGGTCTTGGAGAAGAAGAGCTGGAGATGATGACTGGGACAGGTAGGTAGAATATTTTCATGTTCAGTTTCTGTATGCTGAATTGCATTGTTCTGTTTTCCCATTCTGGCATTTTGTACTCTAACATTTAGAGCAGTGCACATTTAGATACTAATGAAGATGTTGGTTGTTTTGCATGTGTCAGCCAATGCTAGATCGTGCCAAATGTGTACTTGCCTTGAGGAATATAGAGCATTGTGAAGAGGTGCTATTTAAAGTTGGATAAATACTAAGTATTTATGGTGTGTAATTTTGCAATTAGTGTTCTGGTTTTCCTTTTAAATATTTAGTAGACCTTGGTGGTTTAAATAGAATTTGCTAGTACTTGAATTTGCCCAACTTAATTTAAAAATTTTTTTTTTTTACTTTTAACTTGATGTTTAAATTCTTATCCAAAGTTCTACTTCAGTTTTAAATTGGGGAAGAGGAGGAGAGCTTAGGCATGGGCTTCTTCAACAGTATGACTGTTGTAAAGATTTAGAAGTGTGTGTGCACTGGGTTATTTTGGGGGAAGAACGTGTGTTCTTTTATGTGACAGGAATCAAGCTGCTGGCTAGACTGGATCCATTCTTTCTGGGAGAAAACTTTTCAGTTATTTCTGTTATTCATCTGTTATGATTCGTTTTTAGTAATAAACTTGTTCAGACTTTGCCAGTGGTTTTCTCTCTGAAAGAGAGGAAAAAATATATTCCAAATAGATTTCTGTCTTCTCTAATAATCACTCAAGTGATTGTAGTACACAAATTTTACTGTAAGTAGTTTTCCACTGAGCTGAGCCTTTGGAGTAAATCAACTGCTGTACATTTATTGTCATTCCAGAGGCATTAGTTTCCTCCTCTGTGCTTTTCTGCTAGGTTAAGTGGGTAGTTTTCATTGCTGCAGGAGGCGAGTATGTGACTGAGGAATTCAGACAGTAGCTCCAGCATATACAGGGTGTTCTGTTTGCTGGTGAGCAGTGTCTGCTCTCTGTCAGGCCACTCCAGCTGTTAGAGGGTTGGATGCTGAATTGGATCGCGGAACTGCTCTGGTTTGAGAGTGTAATTAAAATAACTTGCTCAGGCTGGATCACTCCTGTGCTGCTTCCCATCCCCAGGACGGGCTATTCAGAAACCTTAAAATCAGTATTACAGGCAAAATGTTTTGTATTAGAATATTTTCTGAACTTTTGGCCTTTGCTGACTTTGTGGTGTGAATGGGTGGGCTCTTAGCTGCTGACTGGTCACATTTGGTTTTAGCTACCCTACTCATCACTTCAGAAAATTAGGAGGAGTCAAGCAGCTGTTGCTGCAGAAATTGAAAGCTTTTACCCAGTGGTAAACTCCCTGTGCAAAGCTGGTTTTAATAGGGCTTGAGAGCAGTTCTAGAGTATTTTCACCAAGCTGAGACTTTGAAGTATACAAGGATTTAGTTTTAGAAAAAAGTTTTAACTTATATGTTTATTAGCCGCATTTAATTTAAGAGGGATGATCAAAAATTCAATAGTGAAATTCTGAGGGAAGTGGTTTTAGGTGCAGAGCAGAAGATTCCAGAGTTTCATCTTGCTGTCATTTCAGAAATTTTATTTTACACTTGTATCTAATAAAATATTATTTGCATGTGTTGGAATTATTTTTTATTAACATGTCTTTGGAAGTGTTGAGCTCTATGAGTGTCTTGGCAATTACAAATGCTGCACATGGATATGTTGCCTAATTCAGTAAAGGACATAGTTTCTTGAAGATGGAAAAAGGGCTGGATGAACACAGTAGTCTCAGTGTTTTAATCCTTCATGCTTTGTTTTCAACCGAAGCAATGTTTGAGGGGGGCAGATGAAGGAGTTCTGTTAGTCACACATCTTCATCAACCATCAGCTCTTACTGTGTTGTTACTTGACTGAATTATATCCCCCGTCACTCAAATAATTTTGAATTTTCAGATCTCTGTCCTTTCTCAAACCCTGGAGGATGTTAACTGAGAGTTGGAAGGCCCCAGTTATTTATGTAATACTGTTCTTGGAGAATTTTTCCCATTTTTTACAAGTTCTTTTCCTGAAACATTTGTGTCCTTGCTACTGCTCATGTTTAATGAGGCATGCTCATGAAACTGGAAGCCTAAAAGGGCCAGTCTGATGTCTTTATCATGTTAATTTATACATTTATCTCATGAGTTGCCCAAAGCTTGGGTTTGGGAAAAATCTGCATTACTGGTGCTCTCCTTCAAGATGACAGGGCTGATTTGGTAGTTGACTTTTGCTGAAATTCACTTGTTCCGACCCTTCTTTGAGATTATTCATTTCTCTATGCTGGCAGAAAACTTTCCACTTTACTGTCTGCTCTTTTTGGTTTTTTTTTCCTTATTTGAGAAAGCTAAATTTATTCAGTGAGGAAAATGTTGGGTATTGGGGATTGAGGAAGGGGAAGAAAATCAGTCTGTTTCTTTTGAGAGCAGCAAACCCAAAACTATCTTAACCCAAAATTTCCAGTATCGTGGTTTTGGAAAGACTTTTGTGTCTTGATGATAGCGAGGGTGAGTTGCCTCTGGATCTATCATAGATGTGTACTTTTATTCACATTTAATTTATTTTATGTGGATTCGTGTGCTATCAGGTTGCAACCATTCCTTTATGTCTGTTTTTCTCAGCTAGCCTAGTACCTGGGGTTTTTTAGTTCGCTTTGTTTTCTTTGTGGTTCTTTTGTTTGTTTGCTTTGTTTTTTAATGCTCAGATTTAGTCCTTGTGGTCCCCCTTTTTTGTAATAGGTAACTTTTTCTAGTAGATAACTTGGCTACTTTAAAGGAGCTTGAGAGAGTTCCACTTTACTGTGCAGGCTTTTCACTGTTACTTTGTTTATTCAAAAAGTTACTCATGGTCATTTTTCTTCTTCTACTTTATCAGTGAAAATACTGAATGACATTGAATATTTTAATATGTTTCGGTGGGTATCCTTTTCTGATACAAACTTCATTTATATTCTAGTGTTAATTTTTTGACTGTCAAGCAATAGGCCAGAGTTTCTAAAAATCTAGAATATGTTTGCAGTTACTTCTAGTGATCAAATATTAAT
Source organism: Gymnorhina tibicen (assembly GCA_013399875.1). NCBI lineage: Eukaryota > Metazoa > Chordata > Aves > Passeriformes > Artamidae > Gymnorhina > Gymnorhina tibicen. The sequence continues at coordinate 840,669 of VXAZ01001725.1, read as the reverse complement.
CTTTTTCTAAATAATCACGTCAAGGAAGCTTTTAGTAGTGTGCTAAATAGCCCTAGCTATGTTTAGGTACTTAATTTATGTCTTTCTTTTGTATTCCTTTGCTTAATCTGAATTTCTTGCTACCTGAACGTGATTTTTGTCTCTAAATGCTGGTGTAACATATGTTCTTGCCATCTTTTGGAATTTCTCTAGTGCGGTTTTATTAAAAGCTGTCAGTGGTGGACCATGTGTTAGGAAATATTTTCAAACCTTTTAGTGCATTTGTCAGATTACTGGCAGTTGAAGAGACCAGTGATTTTATTTTTAGAGACAAAATTGAAGTAGGAAATTTTTCTGCAGCCATTTCCATTACGTAGAGTTTCTTGCCTCTGAAAGAAGGGGCTTAAATTCTAGTCAGTTTGCTCTTTGGAATCTTTGATATGTCTTATCTCCCAGTTTTAGTTTAATATTACATTGAGCACAAAACAATTGCTATTTGTTAATGTTCAGTCATTCCTGGAACTATTTGTGATCAATAACCGTGGATAAATTCTGTGTACTGATGATAATGTCCTATTTAGGGCTTATTTGGTGTATCATTTTGTTCTTTCCTAACCCACAAGATTTTCACACCACCCCCTACCCCCCCTTCCCTCCCATGTTATCTCTACAGTTATCAGCTCTGAAAGAGATGTATCCATCTGCAAAACAGACTGATTTATGTTTTGGGATTGCTTTCCCATTTTCAAATATTTGCCATGTAGTCCTAAGGAACTCTTACACTAGTTCTTTTTCTGTTCACATAGGCTGTTCTCACTTGGGATGATTTGATTTTTATATACTACCTAAGGCATGGTGGTTTTTGTGTTTCTTTGTTTTTTTAAAGCGTGCAGGTAGAAACAGTCTCCTCTTAAAGTACAGCTCATATTTCAAATCACTGCCATCTCATTTTAGTATCGATACACATATTCTAATACAGGGTTTTGTCAGTAACAGGTGTTTATTATAAAAGGAGAATCTGTTTATCCCTGTCACTAGATAATTCTTTCACTGAAGGAAGAATGAAATGAAGCAGTTGTTCAAAAGTTTAACTCACCTGGACTGTAGTTCCTTGTATTCAATCTTATTTATGGGGCAGTTGCACTGTGGTGGCAGAAGTGTTGTAAGCCAGGTATTTCTGTGCTTCCTGAATTCTTGGGCACAATTATAAAACTGATGAAACATACATTTGGTTTTGTCACCCTACAAATGTCTGTTTGACCTAATGCTCAACTTGAGGAGGAGGGAATAAAGTGTTTATGAAAGATCAAGGCCTAAGCCTGGCCTTTAGGAAAGATGCAGGCTCCCAAGCCAGCTGGCTTCCCAGCCTCCTTGCTGAGGTGCAGCTCAGGCCACATGGGGACCTGTAGACTGAGTCTTGCCCACAGGACATTCCTGTCTTACTTCCTCCCTGGGGAGCTGGAAGTCGGCAATTTGGACAAAATGAGTTTGGACAATGTGTCCAAGTGGCCTTGGAGTGAAGGACCTAGAATGGCTCTGTTTCAGCTGGCTGTGCCTGTGCTTTGGCTGTGTTTAGTTGAGGGGATATGAAAAGGGGAGCATATGGAAATGAAATGACTCTGCAACAGCAGACTTATTTAATATGTATGGTCTGTTGTTTCACTAAAAATACATATGTTTTATTCCCTGAATGCTTTACTAAAAGAGGTTTTGTGCTGCCTTGGCAGCAATTCTTCTCAAGGCAGTTTTTTAAGGCACATGCCCTGTAAGGTGTTTTGTTGTGTTTTGTAAGGTTCACTTTCTTAAGTTCGTTACTGTTTTCCAGTGAACTTGATGATGACTTGCTTGGAGAGGATTTGCTAACTGGAAAAAAGGTAAGAGATGTGTATTAAAGTGAATTGTTGCAGACATTAAAATGTGAATGTTGTTCAGCTTACCCAGTTCGGGTGTTTGGTTTGGCCTCGTGTATTTTACAGTCACCTCCCCAAAGCCTGACAGCCACAGGTACCTGAGATCTTCCTTACTGCCAGAGCGTTCTGCACTCAGGGCTCTATTTCCTTCTGTGAAATACCTCCAAGTGTGGCTTTTAAAAATAAAACTTAGAGGAAATTTTTTTTTTCGACCCAGCTAGGTCTCCTGAATGCTAATTAGCATGATGGAGAATTTAATCCAAGTGCCAGTTTCCTGCCTATTAAAAATCACTTGTCAAAATACCAGCAGTATTTACTGGAGTAAATAAAAAACCAGTCACTGTTGTCTGTGAAAGTTCACACTCAGTGTGCACGATCGGCTATCTCGCTGGCTGATGAGTAGGCAGAGGATTTCCCCTTTTAAAGTGAGGGGAAAAATACGGGAGCAGCTAAAACTGGGGAACATAAACAAATTCTCCCCATGTCTGCTCTTCCTGCTGGTACCTATTTCCAGAACTGAACTCTGTGAAAAGAATTAAATGTATTTTTGGATTTGCCAGATATCTCTAGGAGAAGACACGACTTCTGTTTGAGAAATCAAATTGACTGGTTACCTATTTCTGTATTTTATCTGCTAAATGAACTCATTTTTAAAGTAGTTTTTAAAGTTTTAGTTGGAGATTAATAGGTAGTTAAGAAACCCAGCTTTATTAAGAGTTGAGTTTTATTTGCTGTAGTTTTTTATAACCATCCTCCAAATGTTGGAAGTTAGCTTCTTGAAATTATTCTGTAAGCATTTCCTATTAAAGATGGGAAGTTCTTTATTCTCGTGTGCTGCTTTAAAGAGAACAAAATTCCAGGAGGATAATGGTTGTAGAAGTTTGTTACACAGTTACGAAAACCATAAGCAGTTAACATTGTATACATCTTTGTACTATGAATGGAGTTGATAAAGCCACTTACTTACCTTAAAAAATTATGTGTGTGAATACTGACCAGTACTTGATTCTCCATTGTATTATGGTTTTTTGTGCTTTTTCTATTCTTCTTTTTAGTTTAACATGTTACAGGGCAGTATCTGTGGGTATGGACTCATATGGTGGGGTAATAATAGATTTCTCAGAAAGTTTTCTCTGAGCTATTTAGGCTAAACTTCCTTCTACTTAATCTCATCCCAGTACTTTTAGATAAATCTACCTTTTTTAGATAAATCTACCTTTGTGTAACCTTTCTGGCCCTTTTACTTTAGGGGTTGGAAATGTTGCTTAGCAAAAATGCAGTTATCTCTTCCTAGGGGGTAATTATTTAAAAAAAAAAACAAAACCAAATGAAGGTTGTTTAATTTCACAGATTAGGAGGAGACACAGTATCGTCTTCTGTTTTTCTTCACTTACAAACTAATCATGATTTTTCAGTTGTCTTTATCATATCCTTTCCTCCAGTCTCCTGTCTCGGCTCTCTAGAAGTTGCAGTTCGTGCATTTTCTTGACTCGCCTAATGCATCAAGGTCACAAGGCTGTGTATGAGAGCTTAACCTTTCTACATTCCTGGTCTCTCTTAAATAAATTGTCATCTTTGGCTGTATTTGAGAATGGATCAGTGAAAAAAAGTGTTGGTAGGCAAATCTGAGTTACGTAAATTTCCAGAGGATTGTCAAAGGTGTATTTTAAGATTTGTGATCTTGTGTGTTTTTTCTCATTGAATTAGGTAATTTCTTTGAAGATATTGTCTTAGTTAGGGATATGTTCTTCATAAAAAATATTTAGTGTTCAGTACTTGGTTAAAAGTTTGTATATTTAATGTTCATGATTGACTTTTTCTGAAACCTAGAATCAGTCCGACTTGTCAGATGAAGAGCTGAATGATGATCTTCTGCAAAGTGACAATGAAGAGGAACAAGAATTTCGGTATTTCTTTTTTGAATCTTGTTTTGGATAACTCAAAGCTATGAATGACTGCTATTACTGATGCCTAATAACTACTAAACTAAAGTTATTGATATATACTTAGAATAGTTTTGCTTTTCACCTAGCCAGCTACTTAGTGGTATATATAATGTACTCAGTAGCATTGTTAACATTTCAGTAAAATTAATTTTTTATTTTGATCTAATAAATTTATTCAAATCTATAAAAAACCTGTAAGAAGAAATTGTGTCATCTGTGCACGTAGAATTAATTATAAGCACTTACAGAGCTTTCTTTACTGCCTCAGTATTGCTTACTGTGGTAGGCTTCCTTCTCCTATATAGTCCTTTCTGCCATCTTTTTTTAAAAAATCTGTCTGACCTCCTAAGACCCCAAGGAGGGGAATTTGTGACTTAAGTATTTCTGTACAATTACATAGCAGAAAATTTTGAATGGACTTAATAGGCTGGAGCAGGTACTGCCGTGGGAGTTTACTGAGGATCCTGCCCTGTGAATACCCTGTGGTGATACAGCTCCACAGCTGAATTATGGACGTTACAAATCAAAATGTGTGTCTTGTGTTTACTTTTCAAGCTCGACTGAAGATGCTTGTGATGCCCAAGTGATGCAGTGCCACTGCTGCTTTTTCTGGCCTGTGTGTTTTTCTAGCTTTTCCTTTACTTGTCAGGGCATGTCATCCAAAGGGCTATGATATGTATGACATACATAGGTATATCTCCATCTCTGAGATCCCCTGTCTTTAGCTGTAATTAGGATAAGGAGTCCTGTCCCTATGTTGGATTGATGAGGGTGTGATAAAATGCTCCACCATCAATCTCTTCACTGGCTGCCGTTGTCCTCCCTGCAGGAGTGAGGGTTGGACTGTTCCCTTCAAAAGGGGAATCCCAGTTATAGTTCTTTCTGGTTTTTTGCTGTATATCCTCCTTGAGACCCTTGGGTAGCAAAACGCAGTGACCAAACACAGTGATGATAAAGTATCTCAAATGTGATAATACTGCTCAGTGGAAGCAGGTTTCTGTAGACAAGTTTTGCATTTTTAGCAGTTTTATTGCCATAGAGAGCCTTTCCCTTCCCCTTATGTTTCCATTCAACCTCATGCTTCTGTAGTTGGGAGGATAATGATAATCCTGCATAATGTCTTCACTTTCCTGTTAAATCTTCTCTGTCTTAGAGATGCAAAGAGCTCAAAGCTGCCTGGATCTTGTTTCCTCAAAACAGGAAAATGGTGAATAATAGGAATGTTATTTAACAAAAAATAAATTCTTTGTGTTCCTTATACCTGGAGCTCTCAAATCTAGAACTAGGCTGCTGTTAGTTAGTTGCTTTTATGTGTTGATGTCACTAGATTTTGTCAGCAGTAAACTCTGAGCTTTGCTGTGCCTGCCTACAGATTATAAACCTGCCAGTTTTCGTATTGATTGGTTTTTTTCAGTGTCTATTTTAGTGCTAGTTAAGAATGTCTTAATCATTTAAATTACCGTTCTTGACTACCTATTTTATATGATTTTAAGTAGAACATTAAATCTATCATAAAAATGTAAGTTTGAATTTAAGATAATCATGAATGAAGACTGTTAATATATTTAGTAAAAATTACTAGTGTATTCTGAAAGATTGGGAAAACAGATGCAATTATAGTAATTTTGTGTATTTTTTTGTTAGTCTTGGAATTAAAATTGAATCTGGTCTGCTTCGGTTACCAAGCAGGACTTTTGCCAGTTTGACCTGCTAAACCATCTGGTTGGTTTGATTCCCCTGGTCAAATAGCCTGCAGCTGGTGATAAGCTGCATTTGAGTATGCATTATGGGAACGTGGCATGGAGTCAAATAGTTTATGGGGTATAATTCTATCCACCAACTTGGAGATTTTATGTTTGTTGGCTTTGTTTTGCTACGTCTTTGTGAGTAGTTGACAGTTAGACTTCAGCCTCTGAATTTTCCCCCTATGCCACAGCTCTCCAGGTGTCACAGTGAGCCTCAATGCCACATCTGGCATCCTGACATCATACGAACTCTCCGAGTCCATCAACGATCCCTCACTGGAACACGAGTCTGAGTATGACCAAGGGGAAGATGAAATTGGTTATGACAAATCTGAAGCACCTGAAGAATATGCCTCAGAGTATGCAGAGGAAGGACATTATGAAGGCAACGATCCTGAACTGACAGAAGACCAAATAGAATATGGGGAAGAGCCTGGAGAAGAAGATGAAGTGCTAGACCTTGAAATCAATGAACCCCTAGATGAATTTCCAGTGAGTTTCTTTCTATTGTATCTTCAAAGATAACATTGCTTCACGTGCATAGGGTTTTAGACTGATTTAAAATCTGTTTACTTCCCTAGGGAGGAGGGGAAATTAGACCTATTATCACTGTCTGCCAGTTTCTTTATCTAGGCTGTGACAAAGTTTGTGTTGACAGCTTGTTTGGCGGTAGGTAATGCTCCTTTGTCATGCTGGAAAGCAGTTGAGAATCATGACCTTGAGGATTGTATCCTTAAGGAAGAAAACAGCTTTGTGTGGTGCAGATACACTGCCAATTGTTAGAAGTACTTAATGCAAAAGCTTTTATCCAGGCTTTAGACAAGATCTGATAAAGTCCTTCGAAGGTGAAAAGATTATTGACCTGCTAAAGACATCTTTAAGGTGCTAATATCCCAAAGTGATTGATGTCCTGCTTGTTCATCCTTTTTGTAACTGAGAGCTGTCTAAACCTGAATAAAGAGATTGGAGGTTAGTTCAGAAAATGTCACCTGCATAATTCAATATAATTTAAACAGCATATTAGAGAACATGCACTGGCTTTAATTGCTAATGAAATGATTTAATCTTAATTAAAACTGTATGTGGTCAGTGAGGTGTTTTAAAATACAAGCAAACTTAAGTTTTGCTTTTGTTTTATGTTCATAATTTTTCAGTTGAACCACTCGTAAGCACTTGCAGAATGCTTTAAGAATGTTTATATTTTGATGGGGTAAAATCTGATGTTAATGTATATGTGCTATAGATGGGTTTTTCCTGTAAGGAAGTCCTGCAGTGTTTGCTTCATGAATTTGTAATCAGTGGATGTAGATGTATAGGAGTATTTGGGGCAAACAGTATTAAATGGGATCTTTATGATTACATTGCTGGGATATGAATGAAAACTGTTTTGGTTTTGATAATATTGAAATTATTGTCTGGTTAAAAGCCCTGCTAATTATGCTGTATATGTGCCACATAACTTACAGTTGATAGCTCTGAGAGATGCAGTACTTCTCTTCCTCTCTGGAAGTTGTAGCAATGTAGTCAGACCCCACCTATTCTGCTGGCTTCTGTCTTTTTACCTTCCTGTGTTACTGCTTTAGGATGAAGATTACATGCAGTCATATAATGAGCAAGCAATGGAAGAACAAGGAGAGTATGCAGCTGATGAGGAGCTGGAAGAATCCCAAACAATGGCTAATGAATCAGAAGAGGTATGTCGTGAATTTAATGGAAACTTAAAGTAACTAGTTCTGTTACAAAGTAACTAGTTCTGTTACAGTTTGATTTTGTAGAATTGTACATGCTACCGGGCAAGAATTGATGCAATGCCAATGTTGAATTATTGGTGGGAGTACTCTTTGTATAAGATGAATTGTGATAGCATCTGTATTGTCAGATACATCAGATCCCGTCTTCCCCTTGGGATTAAAGTCATAAGGAAGACCCCAAAATGAGCATATTTAGTCTTGGCTTCAACATCAGAAAATTCAGGGGTATGTTTGGGTAGGAAATTACAGTAATACTGCACGCTGTCTGTTAAATCTCCAAGAGCTGTGGTCCTTCCCTTTCCAGATGGATCGTTGGTGCTCTTGGGATGTAAATACAGTTCTTGGGTATCTCCCTTTGAGGAGGAGTGTAAGCATGGAAGGTTTGGTGTTTTAGACAGGCGAAGGTCAGATTGTTGTTTTGAAAGTTGTGTTAAGACTGTGAGGTTTATCTTCTTTGATTAGAAAAATGGATGAGTTCCTTCATTTGCAATAAGAAAGCTTATGCCAAAGTCTGCCAAGTACACAGTAACTGATTATAGCCTGGTAGCGATGCCTAAAGGTTTTTTAGCTTTTAATGTATTTTTCATATATTTATAGCCTTGTATATTTTTAATATACATACATATATATGTATATTAAAAATATATGCATATTTGTATAGCTTCTAGTATTTTTCCTGCCCTCCCTCACAGTTTAACAAACCCTTACTATATATTCTACAAATTCTGTTTAGTCTTATTCTTAAGAAGAGAATTCCTGACAAGGACATCTCATTTTCTACCAAAACTTAAGAGACATAACAAGAAAATAGGTCAAAGAAGCCCCTGGACCAGCTCCAAATGGCTGACCCAGGGGTGGGTTACTGGGATAACTGATTTCTTATTGGATGTACTGGCTAGATATACTAATTAATTAACCCTATAAAAATTAAGAAATCCTGTATCACGCGTGTGCAATGCCATATTTTGTGCACCTGAAATCGTTCATTAAAGAATTGCTTTTATATCTTACCACTTTAACTCTGTTGCAAGGTTTCTCCTTTTGTTATTAGGCAAGAGTATCATAACTGTTTTTAATTTACAGCAAGTTTTTGATGTAAGATTTTTTTCCTTTCCCCACCAGGAATCTGCTTTAATATTACTTTTATTCCAGTTCTTAATTAAATAGGATTGAATGGATTACCTGCTGAGAAGTGTAGTCAGAGTGTATTTCCTCTTTGGAGCTTTAACTCATCAGGAAATTAATTCCTCAAAGACACAGCAGCATTACTCTATGAAGTTCTGACAACTGGGTGTGCTGTGATGCTCCAGTTGTATCAAATCTGTGTTGGTAAAACATTTTTGGTAGGTGGAGATCTGCATTGAAAGGGGCCACCTGCATCGTTCAGCCTTCACTGTTGCAAGAGTAACATCTTGCACCAAATACACCTTAATGTAGTTAATTTCCTACTTCCCAAGTATTAAATCTGCCCTCCAAAAGAACAGTGAAATCCTTGAACGCTTTTTATTTGTTCACTGGATTGATGATACACACTTTTGATAGGGTGTTTTGGAGGGGGACTGATGCATTTGTGCTACTTGCAGCCACAGTCTGAGATGATGGACACAATGCACATCATGTAAAATTAAATACATAGCTGGGATTCACTGCCAAACACTGCTGTAAAAAAGCACAGCTTCATTTTGAGAGTACAAGCTCTGGAGTGACAATTCTGTAATAATCATGTTGTCCAAATTTGTCCAATTCAGAATTAAATTCCTTTCCTTCAAAAGGTACCATCAAGGCAAGTTCTTAATTGATTTTGTTAATGGAGATTTTACAGAATTTGCTCGTCATTTAGAGTGAATATTTTGGCCATATCTTCAGTTACTCTTATGTTTTGGCTTTATTCTGATGGTTTGCAGATTGCCACAAAATTCACCTTTCCAAATTAGTACCATCTTTTTATTCCTGTATTATTTTGTATGGATGTTATTTCCATTTGGCAGTAGGCTTACAGTTGCACTCACCAAAGGAGAATACCACCATGAGAGAGAACCTTTGTAGAGTATTCATTTCTGTTCGTTGCATGGTTAGATGCCTGCCTCCAGCTCTGAAGAGTTTTGTTCTTTGAGTGTTATATAACAGCACTTTTCCTTAAATCTCAAAACATCCACTGCTTGTAAACAAGGGTAGGGGTTGGCGTTCTCCTGCAACACAAGAGTGGAGCTGTAATAGATGCAATACAAAGAAAGAGCATTATTATCTCTTGATTGAAATTTTTCATCTGAATAACAGAGAAGGGTGTTGGGTGGTTTATTTTAACTAGTTTCCAAATTAAAACCAACTAAAGCCTCTTATTATATTGCATGAAGAGATCTTTTTGTAAACCAAGAGAAAAGCTGACTGGCTGGAAAATGGGACAGTGATGGGGGGAAACAAGCGAATAAGGGAAGTGCGACATTTGTTACAAGTGACACTCAGGTGGGAGAAGTGAGGAATAGGCAGGTAAAGTTTGTTTTTGAAACAGTGTTTGAAACTGCAGAACTTGGATTTTAAATGAAAAACACTCTTTGTGGCTTCCTTGAAAAATGTAGTAGTGCTTCAGAAAATATTTTTGCCTTCCTAAGGTATAAAGCAAAACCCAACATCCAGAAGTTTCAGCAGCAAAAAGGTGTGGTAGGACAGCCACATGAGGTATCATGTCCTAAGTATTTCTAGAGGAAAAATACCACTAATTACTCCTGTGAAATGTTCATAAAAATTAAACCTCATGAAATTAGAATTTATAATGTCTTTGTTTTATATTGGAAGTAATCTGTGAAGTCTATGATAGGGGATTTATCATGGCATAATTTAAATCATGTCTTGGGTTATGCTGATAAGAAATGAAGAGTACTTTAATCAAGACAGCATTTCATGAGGAAGTGCTTCATACTGCTTTTCTTTTGGTAGAATACGGGCTTGGGAAAAAAAGGCCGGTGTGTCTATCTGGATTGTTCCATCTGTGTTTAGCCAAAACTTGTGCATTTTAGTTCTGTTCAAGTTTGAAAACACTACTTGCCAGCCTGGAGGAAAATGGTGAAAAGAGTGCAAATCAAACCAGCCAATTTTTAAACATATTTTAAGGCACTTAGATTAATTTTTTTACTCTCATTTTCATCTGTGAAATTGAGGTGCCCTTGGAATAGGTGTAATATCCTCTTATCTGCCCTGTTATTTCTTGATCCCCTAGGATTGAAGAATTGATGCTGCTTCAGTGTTAACCTCTAATAGATGCTTGCACTTCCTTTTTTATGGCTAGTTAGTAAAAGCTCTTTGTTTCACCTTTAATTTAGTTGGTTTTGCACATCTTATGAATCTCTGGCACAAAGCTTTCCTGAACACTGTTGGGAGGATCCCACATTTGGGAGGATCGTGCTGACAGTGTTTCTGCACTTCCCTTGGGCTGTGTGAGTTACCGTTCCTGCAGCTGCCTGGAAGCTGTTCAGGGCAGGAGCACTCACTCCTTCTTCATAGCAGATCATAACTCAGCATGAGGAGTTCTGTTCGGTGGCTGGGATTTATGGCAGTTATTTAATAAGGATGGCAGGAACCCCTGGCCTCGTGGCAGGAGAAAGGTCATTCTGTTTCTACGTAAGGGTCAGCAAAGCTCTTTGGTAGCTTTGTGCAAGGTGTCATAATGGGAAATAAAGCTCTCCCTTTGAGGAGAGCTGCTGAGAAGCCTTGGCTGGTGAGTGCAGTCCAATGACCTCAAGTGGCCATTCAAGGACTGTTTTTATATATGCAGAGGTGTTAGCAAGTATTAAAGCAAATCCTGTAAGTAATATGTCTTATTTCTGTGTCTGAAGTTGTGTCTTTTTGAAACATAGAATACATTCATGCTGTAATCTTGGCAAAACAGTTCCTTCTGTTTGGCTGAAAGCTGGATAAGATCATATAGGAATCTTGAATTCTACAACTGCAGAACAAACTGCAGGGGAAGGGTGTGTGCTCCTACTCTGCTCAGCCAACCTTTCTGGAGCTGTATGGAGAGAACAGTATGGGGGGCTGTCAGACACGTTTGTGTCTCCATTGCATAAATCCCTCAATAATAGGTGTAATCAGACTTGGACGTGGGTCAGTTACCGTTCTCCAGCACTGCCTTGCCTTGGTGCCTGCTTTTTCATTGGCTCCTTTGAGTTTTTTTGTCTTTGATATTTAATGCTTGTACAGCTGTTGCTAGTTAATGGGTGGCATGAGCATTATGTTGATGAAAAAAGTGAGTCTGACCAAGATTACAAAATTGGTATTAAGTCAGTAGGAGTAGAATAGTGCTAGTCTAGAAAAGTTTGAGATATGTTTTTTATTGTCCTGTAGCTAAGCAATTGTCTGATAGTCTGTCAGAACTTGGGATGTTTTCTTTATAGAATAGATTTTTTTTTTCCAGAATGAATAATTATCAAAATGCAACAGAGTTTCTACAGGTTTTTTTATAGCAGTTCATTAAAACACAGCAGAAGTTTTCAGGACAGTGTAGACTTCATTAACCTTTCAGTCCTGATTCTGAAGTTTGAGCTACACATAGAGCCTTGCACGATTAAGTTCAACACTCACAGATGGGATTACATGACTGAGACCAATCTTTGATTAATAAAACCCAGAATTCCAATGTAGCTTTTAAGGGGGGTGGACATAGAGAGTGTGTGTGTCTGGGGTTTATGCTTTAGAGTACAGCAGGAGGCTCAGTGTGGTTGTGAGCATGTCTTGCAAAACAGCTGCTCCAGTTCTGATCCGAATCCTGGTCCTGAAGGAAAGTTTCTAAAAAGAAGCAGTGAGACAGTAAAATTATGGGGTTTGTGATATTTATAAAAACCCAGATTTGATAGAGATATTGCTACTCCTTCCTCTTTCGGGAGTCCCTCTTTTGAAAGTAAAATGCCAACCCCGTCTTTCTCTTGGTGTTGTTTGTTTTTATTAAACCATGTTAGCATCTCTTTCCTTGCTAACATCCCTCCTCTGTTCCATGAGTATCAACTGCTTGTCCTCAAAGGTATTTTGATTGTATGTGGATATGTTAATTAGAGCAGTTGTGCTCAGTTTGGGTTTGCTTTCGAGGTTTGGATTTCTTTCAGTCTTGAAGGTTTTTTTTCCCCTGCTTTGCCTGTTGTTTTTAACTGCTTTTAAAAAAATATTGTAAAGTTGTTACACCAAAATAAATGTATTTCTCATGTGAAAGCCTTAAAGCCTTTTGTAAAATTTGACTGTTCTCTTAGCTATATCTTAAAGCAGTTTTGTGAGGTCAGGAAATGTAATGCTTAAAGGTTTGTCTGGAATAGATAAAACACACTTGGGATCAGTAGCCCATTAAAACCCTAAGTATACAGATCATTTATTCACCAGACCAAAGCTGGAGTAACTTTGAGCTTCAGTTCATAAGGTTTGCTGTCTTTTACAGCAGAAACTGTCTTGCCAGGTCACCCTATCTCTGATCTTGCTTCCCACATTTCTTTTTGGTTATGGATGAAGTTAGGCTGCTGGGTAGGGAAATCTGCAATCCCTTGCACAATTACGCCATTAATTCTTTGTTGGTTTGTGGTTTAATATCTGTCCACCTGACTGTCACACTTGCTGTGCCTTTTTAATATAAATTTCTGCACTGATCTGCTTAATTAGAAGATTAAACCATTTTTGCATGTTAGATTTGCCTCATTTTTTAACTGTCCTCAAGCAGCATAAAATTTATGATGTATTTAGTGGCTTTGCATAGAATTAAAATGCATGTGCAAGCTCTAAGAAATGAGCAAGTAGGCTTGTATGAGGAATGATCAAAATACACAGTAACCAAAAATTTTTTATGGAGAATCATAAGGTATTAGAACACTTCTCATTTTCAACTGTAGAAATCCAGTATAACTTGTGTAACACTCTGAACATTATTTTCATCAGGCCTGCACAGGAAAATGAAATATTTTTTAGTTTATATTAATTTGAAGGAGAGGAAACCATTTTCATTTAGAGCATTGTTTTATTTGAATAAATGTTCTCTGTTTTAGAGAGGACTGGAGGAAAGTAAATTCCAGAAGCAGTTCAGAGCACAAATTCAGTATTTTCAAATTTTATCCAATCCTGTTCTTATTCTCCCCATCAGTTACTGAATTAAAACTGGGAAGTATTTGAGGAACAGACAAAGTAAGGCATACATACTCATTTTGACATACCTAGAGGAATGAGATTGAGATGCAAGGTTATCTTCATTATTTTGTTGTTGTTTGGGTGGGGTTTTTTTAACAGCATGGTACTGACAGTTGTTAAAAGATGAAAAAAAATTAAAAATGTTACTGTTTTTATTACTTGAATCTGGTGGTAACCAAGGTTTGCATCTTAGTCAGTTCAGTGATAAAATGTCAATCTGTGTGCAGAAGTTCCTACTAATCAGATGGAGGTTCCAACTGGAGTTTCAGTATTCCCTTAAATATTACAGCAGATTTATTTTCTAAATAGATTTTACTTTATAATTTATTATATAGTACATGTAGTATATGTAGTATTTATTATATAGTCCATGTATAGTACATGTATTTATATTTCTAAAAAATACACCAAGCTCTTAAATGTTCACTGAATTCTATATGAGCACAATGTATAATGGCAGTAAAATCTGTAGAAAGGGGCTTTTAAAGAAAACTTTGCTTTTGGCACTGATTACAAGAGGTTTGTTTTTTTGAGGCTGCATGTCCTCTGTTTTTTGTGATTTAGGCAGCTATTGGATCTCTGGAACTTCAAGAAGAAACAAAAGAAGAATCTGATGAAGAGGAGGATGATGACGAAGAGTCCGGACGATTACGTTTCAAAACTGAACGGAAAGAAGGAACAATCATCAGGCTCTCAGATGTGACAAGAGAAAGGAGAAACATTCCAGAAACTTTGGGTGAGGTTTTGTGGCAATGGAGTGTTTTGCAGAGCTATAATGAATGATAGTAAAGGGCAAGGGGTATTTTAGCTGAGGTGAATTGCAAATGTGTTTGCAACCGTGAGACCATATTTCTACAAACCACATAGAAACCGTATCTTGTTTATGCAAAAGGTGCTAGTGGCTTTACAAAACAGGATATTTTAAAAACAAAACTGCACTGGAGTAGCTAAATTTCTGTATATAATTGCAAGGTAAATGACAATTCCATTTATTTTCATGTATCTGTGGATTTATTCATAAGTTTAATATAAAAACAAGACCAGCCAATAAGGAGAAAACCTGTAGTGGAGCTTGACTGTTAAAGGAATCGTGATTTGAATTAGATTTTTAAATGTAATTCTAAGTGTTCTAGGATGTAGCTCTGAGATATAAGTAAAAGATGATGCAATGTGGATAATTCTATAAAGAGATTTCTTTGGAAACTAACGTTTGGCAAAAACACAATCTTGTGGTTGTGAAATGGTTTCTACTTGCACTAGTTTTTCTTGATAATTTGTTGATAGAGATCAGATAACTGACCATGTGGTAGAAGGTTTAAACTGCAAAAAATTCTTGTTTGCATGTAAATATCTGCTTCCTTTTGAGATTATAGAGCAAATTTTTACAGCTGCTGTGGTTTAAAAATGAAATTTCATTGCAGAACTACGTTTCCTTACTCTGAAATATGAACATAGTTCAGAAAACACTTAAAGAGGAATTAACATTTCAGTTGAAGTTACAAACATAATTTCCATCCTGTCACATTTTGGTGACCTTTTGTGACAGCTTGTCTCTATTGGAGGAGTGCATTCTTACTTGCTGATTAAGGATGTCATTTGAAACCATTTTATTACCAGAGATAGTGAAATTAATCTTGACACTTAGAGACACTAGAAAAATAATTGCTGATTCACAGCATTAACTGTGTGTGTGAGAACTACAGTCAAGATGAGAGCAAGTGTGTGCTGGTAAAAAAAGATGTAAAAATACGGTGTTCTCAGTAATGTAGCTGAGATCCTTCCTAAACATTTCTTTATCCAAGATAATGTAAAGAATGGTTTTTCAAAGTTCAGAAGAGGGGTACTGTAGGACAGCTGTGCCGTTCATTTCTAGCGATACCAAGTTTGTCACCTTTGATGAGAAATGCATAACTTCTTTCAGTGCATGCAATTGAAGTCTTCTCAGAGTGGGAATTGTCATTATTCTCTGGATGTAGTTACCTGTTAAGGAATGTGAAGAGGAAAAATGTCTTTGGTATTACCAAACTAAAGTATTCCCTCTGTATCTAATGAAAAAAACACAACCCAAACCCTTAGACTTGTGCTGCATAACCAGTTGCGAAGCGCTAACAAAGGTCAATTGGATGTGGCAGTACTTCTTATGCCCTGCTTAGTTGGCTTATGTTCACTCTGATGACTGGTGGCTGAAATTTCAGGCAGAGCTAGGAAATTAAAGTGAGTGTTTTAAATTTGTCCAGTTGTTCTGTGTCCAGAAGCACAGAGTGTAATCAGCTTGCAGATCTGGGTGATGAGGAGAAAAGAAATGACAACGTATTGCATATATATGTAAATGAATATGTATTTATAATTGTGCACGAGTTCTTAGCCAGTGAGAAGCTGTATTCATGTGAATACCTGGCTGTGCTTTGGAAGAGCCCAGGGAGGGAAAGAGAATCTCTTCCTCCTCTGCTCATCACCTCTTTTCTAGTCAGCAGTCTGAGCTTGCTTTCAGGGAAGTAGGGACTATTTTTGTTGCTCTCGTCCTTGCAAAACCATCTCCCATGCCATCTCCTCTGCTTAATCTCTGTATGTGGGACACAATGCTCTCAAATTCAAAATGCAGCCCCCCTAATAATAGAGCTGACTATATTTTGCTCTGTGGTGATGTATAACTACATCCAGCACTTGAGGTTTTCATGGCATCAGTCTTAACTTTTGCAGTCTGTCTGTGGTTCTGAACCTGAACTTTTGTGGCTGAGCAACATTCTTCATTGTTGCCCTGAATGGTGTGTTGTGGGGAAAGTATGCTTGATGTTGATGTAATTTATTTTTTTTAAGTCAAATGGTTATATTGTACTTCTATGGTCATAGATGTAGTATGAATGTGAATTTATGGGGAGTTTTGTTCGGGATATTTTTTCCAAAATTGGTGTTACATGTGTTCATTTTCCTGACTGAGAAACTGAGCATGTGGACTGTGCCTTTAAGGACATGGCCTTAAATGTTCGAGAAATTTTATGTAATGTGAGGGGAAAAATAATTTATTCATTTTGTAGAGAGTGATTCTGCACACCAAGATTGACAGACTTGACTTTGCATGGATGCTGTCATCCCTTCCCCAAGCTTAATCAGCATAGTGCTCTGGAGTAATTTTGTTAGGAGCAGCCCATTCTTTCTTCCAAAGTTGTTTCTGTTCAGTGTCCTTCAATGTGTGCTGCTGAGAGACTTGGCCATAATCTTGCTTCTTAGGCAGCCTAGCTCTATTCCCAGGTTCATTAAAAATGGCTTTCCTCACATGTGATTTCTAAGCTATTTAATAGGAACTTGCTTCTTATCTTACATGACTATCAGTGGTAGGTACTTGTTGCAGTGACTGAACTTTATTTTCCAGACTACGGCGTTGCTGAGTTCAGGTTTGTAGTCTGGAAGATGGCAGAGAAATTGCCCTGCCTGTCCTGTTCCTGGGAAAACAAAACAACTATCCAACCAGCAGCATTTCCCAGGATGCCCTGCAGGATTTGAATATTTTCTGGATAAGGGAGGATATTTACTCCTTTTCAACATAGTGGCACTATTTTCCCCCATGTATATATGGGAAGTAGTGGTCTGTTTTTCAGGCAGGTCAAGTCAAAGCCCACATGTGCCCTTTCATCCTTGTGGGTTTCTGAAGAAAAAACTTGCTGCAGGTGTGGAGAGGAGGGAGACTTGAAATCAGAGCTCTATTTTTCCCATCTAACCAGCTTTTTTTGATCCCTGGCAGCCAAAGATGGCTATGGCAGTTGTTTTAGTTGAATCTAATGCTTTTGATTGCTTTGCATGAGAGTACATTTGTCTTAATTTTCGTCAGAAATGCACATCTGACGGGACTGTGGTTCCTTCCCTCGTTGTAATCATTCTGTAAGATTTTCCTGATAAAGCCTGATTATCTTGGGCTCTGCTGTGCAGGTGCCTTGAGGGCAAAGGTAGCATTTCATAAGAGTATCTGTTAAGGCTTTATACCATTTAATTGTGGTGTCAGAGCGGAGAGAAAAGGAGGTGGAGAAACTTGTCTCATCACCAACATGCAAAATGAAATAGGGAACTCTGGCAGATCCTGGGCTTTTAGAAGTCTGTCACATTTGCTGTGTTCTTACAGGCCATCAGCAAGTTCAGAACTTTTAAAAATTGAACAGATCCTGCTTTGTGAAGGTGCTGAATACTTCTGAAAACTGGGACATGAAAATTTACAGTCTTTGCAGCTCAGTCATGCAGGTAGTTTTTGTAGCCAAGTAAGAACAACTGCCGCAGAGGGAATGCTCAGCGCTCACCCTTTTCTGCCCTTCTGTCAATCCTCAACTTCAAAGACTAATAGAGATTACTTATGAAGATGTTTAAGATGGTGGTTTAAGTAGCTTTGGCCTTCAGACTCACAAGAAATTATAAGTTTTCTAATTGATTTAGTTACATCTTCTTGGTAGAGGGTATCTAGTGGTGTGGAGACATAGTTCTAGTGTCTCATGCCACATACAAACTATTTTTATTCTGATATTCAGGTATTATGGCCACTGTGTGTAGTATTGTCAAGTATATATACTATATTAATTCAAAATGTTTTTGTCAGGAGTGTGTTTGTTTAGTGGTTTAATTTTGCCTTGTTAGAGGCAGAAATCAATGTTGAGGTAACAAAGGATCTGACTGGCACATGGCAAAAGACTCAGCTGCGTATTTGAGTTAATTATCCCTTTTAAGTGATTGAAACCTGGTGAGTGGTACTGCTTATACTTTCATGGTGTGTTTCCTGAAGTCTGTTGTAGACTTTTTCTGTATTTTTGAGTAATTTCATTACCTGGGTCTGTTACTGCATCATTTCTTGCTTAATGTTGTCAGCACTGTCCAAGGTTTCAAGCAAATTTGTCATCTTTGTTGATTACCACGTGTTCTCTAGTGTTTACCTGTCATGTGAGTTGGATGGGTGTTATCAGCAGCCATGTGTTTGACTTGAGCTGAGCATAGACTTTAATGTGTGCTCTCTTTTCAGTGGAATTACCACTTGTGAAGTACAGCTGGTTCTTAAACCACATACAATAAAACAAAAATTAAGTAGTTATGTACTAGAAACATACTTAAGCAAGCAGAAAATCCTTCTTTGGAACAAGCCAAAGTGCAGAAATCTGGTCGATAAAATCTGTTTATATGGAAGACTCAAGAGATCCTTTACTGTAAAGTTTACTGGAGATTCATTGTCTTGCCTGACATCTGCAGATAAGTGAGGTGTTAAAGATAACGGAACTTTGAGAGGACCCACAGCCTCCACTTGAAAAAGAAGGCGGACTTCAATATACCATCTTCAAAAAGAAAACAACCAAACCTTTTTGTTCATGTTTGTTTCATTTATCTGCTGCTGTTTGCCTCTGCAAAAGACTCAAGTATCTGTGCTCTTTTCTTTTAAAGATGTCCTTAATGAAATGTTAACATGCCACCTAAAGGAGATCAAAGTGCCTGCAAATTTTATGTTAATCGCAGGGATTCTTCTATAGTTCTGGCACTGTTTTATTTGTCATTGTTTTCCACCTTTTCAGCACAAAGCTAAAATTTTCTCTCATTTTTCTCTCAACAGAGCTTTCTGCAGAAGCCCAAGCAGCATTACGTGAATTTGAAGAGAGGGAAAGGCAGCTTAAGCAGGGGCGATACAGCTCCAGGAGAGGAGGGAGAAGAGGAGGCTCGGTTATGTGCCATGGAATGGGAGAACAAAGGAGAGACAATAATGATAGGGGAAGAATGAAGGATCACAGGCCTGCACTGCTGCCAAACCAGCCATCAACAATGGTACCTGTTAATCCTTAGTATTCTTTGAGCATCCTTTCAGGAAGCTGTGGAGAAATGCATTTTAAGTCATGAATCTTTGCAAAGGTGGAATATATATTCCACCTTCTGCTCTTTCAGGGCACTGTTAGGCAGTGTGGGCTTTGTGTGATGTGATGATTGTAAAGTATGTGCTTAGTCCTGTTACTGGCTTGAGCAATCTCAAGGCCTCCAAATGAAAAGTGCATTTTGACTGATAGATCACAGTCAGACTTCCCTGCTGGTTTGCATGAGGCTGGAGGAAAAACTGAATTCCTCTGAGAAGTCTTCTACATGCAACATGGAAGCATGTTCAGTCCCACATTATTCATACTAATGTAGTTTAAAAAATAGGATTCTGTAAAATACTTCTTGGGTTCTGTCAAGGTTATATTTTTGCTGAGACTTCTTAAAAAAATTATTTGCATATAAGCTATACTACTGTGGAGGTAAATAAAACCCTAGGACGGTAATCATTTTGGGATTTCAAACGAAATTTAGCTTTGTTACTACTTTCTTTTTCTCCCCTGTGCTTTGTATCGCAATCTAAAAGACTTTACTTTTTCCATCAAAAAAACCCCCTACAAAAACCAAAACCAACTCTGGCAAGTGATCAAGAGGTCAACACTTATTTGTGTTCACTGTCATAAAATATACTGGAAGCTGAGATTGTAGAACAAAGTTTGTGTATGTCTTTGCAGGACAAAGTCATCTGTGTTAAACAAAGGTGATTTTTTCCAACAGCAGTAAGTAGGTGCTGGTCACTGGCAGGAGTCGGTGGATATCTCAGCGCTTGAGAGCCCTGCAGTAGAGTATTTCGTGCTTTTTAAGCAGTGAAGGTTGAATAACTTTTTTCTGTTTTACTGCAGTCCTTGCAAGCTATTTTGATTTTAAATACAAATATTTTTTGTGCTCATTGCGGTGTCTTCTTGTGCACACTATGTAGCTGCTTTGCTTTATGTATCTGGCTGTTGAATGAAACAATGTCACATCCTTGTTGCTAAAAGGTTGCTTTTTTGAGTTTCTTCTGGCCCTGCCATTTGGAAGTTACTGGACTAGGACTGATACCTAGTAGCAGTGATCTCAGAGGCAGAAGAATGTCTCTGGAAAGAAACACCATTTTTTTTTATTAGCACTAATTTTGGCCATTTGTTTTTGAGAGTTGAGCAGCAAGAGACTTTCTCCTGTGTTAGGGAAGATACCTTTCAAAAGCTATCTTTAAATGACTTTTTTCTTCAAGCACTATGGATAAGTATGCTGCACTGATATCTGAGGAGTATTTGAATTTGTGCTGCACTGATATCTGAATTTATATTTTGACTTTAGTTGTTAGTGCTAGGTCTGTTATCTCAGAGAGGTTCTTCTATACATGAGAGAAAAGGTAGTGGATTTGTTTTGATACTAGGACTCAGATTTCTAGTGATCTTCACACACACCTTATTGCAGTTGATATGAGTTTCCACTGACATATGCAGAACCCTGCCATATGAAACTAGACAGTTTCACTGTTAAAAATGAGTGAATGTGTCTGCATTCCCTGTGTGCTTCCTTGCTCTTTGCTGTCCTCTCCTTCGTAGGAATATTTTTGATTGTTCCTTTGCTTTTCTGTGCTGATGTTTTTAGTGGTTCCAGTTGATTATAGGAAAAAAGTTTCTCTGTTCATAATTGGCCTTAATTGTTCTCCAGAGATGTCTTAGTTTTGTGCTCATTTATGTCAGGATATTTTAACTTTAAAGCCTAGTGACTCTGTTCTTTTGTCTGACTTTAGACTCACTCACAGAGGTTAATTCCAACACACCAGCAACCTGTTATGAGTCTGTTCCAGCAGCAACAGCAGCAGCAACAACAACAACAACAGCAACAGCAGCAGCAACAACAGCAGCAGCAGCAGCAACAGTTACAATCTCTGCTTCCTTTACAGCATCAGCATCATTCTTCTCCTCCTCCAGGGCTACATATGCCCCCTCAGATAGAAACGCCTCGAATAATGATGACTCCCCCTCCAGTGACACCTCAGCAACCGAAGAACATACACATAAATCCACATTTCAAGGGGACAGTAGTGACGCCTGTACAAGGTGAGCTTTCTGAACACCTTCCCAGTCATGCAAGCGTGACTCATCTCATTCTTTGCCAGAGATGGAACAATTTGTTTGTTTATCACTTCATGGAAATGTGCTTCAGGCTGCTATTTTTTTCATGAAGCTTGAAACAAATGTTTTGCCTGAAGTAAGACATAATGTTGTTGGACTGTGGCCAACTGAACAAGCAAAGCGTTTTCAGCTTTTATCATGTTTGCTATTCTAATGTAAAGCCTGTGAAGAGCAGTAAAAATGGAAACTGAAAAAGAGAATGTGCTATTCAAAAAGCAATAAATGTCAGTTTTCAAAACTAGGAATGTACTGCAGTTTGTAAATTTCCTGGGACATTCCAACCATTCACAGAATGACCATCTACCTGTTTCAGTGCGAGGGTACTGAGGCACTCCTTGCAATGTGATTGCTCTGTGAAAGATACTGGTTTCTGTCCTTACTTGACAAGATATGTGCCCTCAGTTCTCCTTTCAGGGCCACATCTGTAATTGTTTTGATTTGCAGGTATACAAAGGCATTTTTTCTCTAAGTTAACACAAATGTGCTTTGGGATACGCTTCTTAGGGTAGCTCTCAGCAAAGCTGTTCGTGTTACTGCTTATTTAGGAAGCGTTTAATCCCAAAGAGGGTTAAAAAAAGAGACACCTGCATAGCTCTGATTTCTGATTATGTTGGGACACGGCAGACTGAAGACATACATAAATATGTATACGTATTTACCGTTAGGTTTTCTGTATTTTTCCCCCCTTCACATTAGCAGAACTCCAAGCCAGTGCTATCTATGCTTCATTTATTTGACCAATGAAGAGCAGGAATTTGGCAGGGTAGAATATTGCCAGTATATGGAGGTCTGTTGTGTTTCTCACAGATGGCTTTGTAGTAGCTGTGTCAGAGAGCTTATTTTGCTTTTCCCTATGGTGCTTCCCACCAAATTGTGCATCAGGACAGATTATCTGGAAACACTCCAAAAGACCCTTTACTCTTGGATTTGTGCCCTCTGTGCCTTTTTCTAGCACTACCAAAGTAAGTTACTGTTTAGTGAGAAGCAAAAATTGCTTTTAGACTATTCTAGATGCTTTTTCTCTGTCCCTGTGAAACAGTACCAGATCTTTTCTATCTAGGTAATCAAATGTGATCGTAATGCTGGGAATGGCTGCTGAGGATTTGTGCTTTTGCCTAATGTCAAAAATACACCAGTGTATTTTCTTTCTTTTGTCTGAGGAATTTTTATTGACGTTACTGGGCAGCTTCAAGCTCTTCTCAGCTTTACCACTATGTCTGTGGCACTGTGGCTGTTGCAGGTCTCTTGCTTGATCTTGTTCATAGTCTGTTTTTCAGTCTTCATGCACATCCTCATTTCCGCAGAGTTGTGTACTTCCTGCAAGTTAGGAGAGTTTCAGTATTGGATTTGTAAGGGGGAGTGGAGTTCTTGGGTTTTCTTAGATCCTACACCTGCTGACTTTATGTGCACATTCATTTCTTGGCTTGTAAAAGTCCAGGTGTTCTCTTAGACTGAGCAGCCCTGGAGAAGGAGTGATCGATTGTTGAATGGTGTTAAAACCTGCATTCAGCAAGGACATTCTGTGCTCTGTGTATTGATGGCAGCTGCTTCATATGAAATCCCTTTGTGCCATTCATTTTACTGAAAGAGTCCTTGGCAAGACACTGAATTTTTCTGCTAATAGGTGTGCAGCATACTATTAAATACAATCTTTTAAGTCACTGTAGAAATTTAATCTTCTCAATTAGAGAGCCTGTATTGGAAGCTGAGTCTCCTGCAGTGACTGAGTAGTGGCCATCTCAGTCTTAAAGAATCTGTAGCAGTACAGTTATGTTACATGAAAGGAAAGACTTGCACACCTAAGGAAAATATGAAAATGTGTTGGAAACCCGGAGTCTTCTTTAGATAAATGAGCATAATTTAAAAATTTTCAATGGTATTTGCATATTAAGATGAATTTTAAAGCAGTCACTGCAGGCAAATGGTAGGTAGAAATTCCAGTGTAGGGAGCGCTGTTACAAACTTCATCTTAAGTCTTCCCTTAATCCATGTACTTGAAGCCCCACTAGGCAGAGACTGGTGGTTGACAGCATAAGGATGTGTTTCACTTGCAGCATCATTTCTTTCAGGGTAACGGGAAGGACGAAAGATCAGATTGACTTTGTGTTCTTGATGATGTCCTGCCCCTTCTTGGCTGAACATATTTCCAGATACATGAGGGCTTTTACACACTGGAGAATACAGTCAGATAGGTGCAAAGTTTATTGGGATTCTGTTGTTGAAAATGTGATGCCTGGAAGCTAAAAATGCCATGTCTGGAAGTGCATGATATGCACACTTAGGTTCTGGTAATTTTAATGGTGTGCTGTCATGTTTTAGTGTAGACTGGCATTTTTTCCTCTCTAATTTTATGGCAGGATTAAGCTCACACACTTCTAATTGTCAGCACCAGGGACACTTTTCCTAACTGCAGATCATAGAAATACACTTTTTAAACATTTTTTTGATTTGAATTAGTCTTGAAATGCATCGAGTGTATCAGTATTTTCTAAAATAGACTCAAACCTCCTTTAAATTGTTACAAAATTTTCATGTGACTAAAATATCATGACTAAGAGCTCTAGTAGACAGCTGCTTCAGCCTGAAAGGGAGTAGAAACACTGTTGAAGAATCCCATCATTGGCTTATTCCTTTGATGTTTCAAAGGCAAATCTCTTACAGTAGCCACCATCTCCCTGCCCAGCCTTGAATCCTGATTCAAAAAAATAGTTACTTTCAAGTCAGTTTTGTTTCAAATGAATTGGTACTACTTTTAGTCTCTGAAGCTTCATAAATGATTAAGGACTTGGTCTATCAAACCCCTAAAAGATGAGCCTCTGTGGATACCTGCTGCAGGTGTGTGCAGTTGGTGTTCAGCTGTGCCCCCTTTGGCATTTGAATCCCATGTCTGTTGCTTGTCATATAGTTTTCTCTTTTCTTTGTATCCTATTCTGTAAATTAATTCTGAGTTGTAAGTAGTAATTTTTGCTGAATGCGTGTCCAAATTTGAATATGATCAGTTTATTAGTGCTGGAGGACTGTAAATAGATGTACTATGAAATACTAATTTAACCTGTGCTAATAGGTATTGCATTTTTTCCCCTTAAATGTTTATACCACAGGTAACTATTTCAAGGATACTGTGGTGCTGCCAAAATTGACATGAACTAATGAGCAGTTTATGGCGGCTCAGTATGCCATTTACCTTTTGAAAACTGTTTGGTGTCTTGGGAAAAATCATGTTGTAATTCTCCTGAATAATCAGTGTGGGAATTGCTTCTTCATCTTTTCAAGTATAGCGTTAGAATTTATAGCAAGAAGCAATTTAATCTTCTTAAAATAGTGTCTTACAACATGCCGTTTATTATTTTTGAGGCATACTTTTCACACCTATGTAATATTTGACATCAGGAAAATGAGGGCTTGAGACTTCTCTGCTGCTCAAGCAAGTGTCCAAGGATTGAAAGGGCACAGAGTTTGAACTATTTTCATGAGTATTAAATTAATTTGTTTAAAATATATAAATATATAAATTTATATGCTACTGCTGGAGGCAGGATACTGAAATAGACTCAAGTGCTCTGTTCAGTTGACATTTCTCTACGTTTCCCACCGTAGGCTAATTTTCTCGGTGCCCCTCTGACCTGTAATACCTGAACTATTTTAGGACTAGGTCTGTCAAGAGCATTCTATCAATTTTTTCTGTGTGGCCGTGGCTGTTTGATACCAACAGATGTTCATTAGAAGCCAGGATGAAACTATTCAAGTCATTTTCTAGTGTAATGTGATACAAAGCTTGCGCACAGTCCTCCCGTGCTGAAAGACTGCTGCAATTAGTTTACCCCATCGGTCTCTGAACCAGCAAACCACAAGTACTTAACAAAAGTGGATAGAAGCCAGACATGGACACGAACTGAAAAAAACCCACTAATGCATTAGTTCTTGTGCCTCGGTTACCAAGGGAAAAGGGATTTTTGAGGCATCTTAGCAAACTTCTGTGCTGGGAAATGCACTCAACTTCTCTCTCAAACTAGCAGCATTTCTTAACATCTTTCCTGCTCTGAAAGTGTAGCACCGTAGCTGTCTGCAAAGTCACTGTTTAACCCTGCCTGGAAAATGTTTTCCTGTTGCTTTCCGAAGTTCTAAAAACAAACGGTAGAAGAACCTTACTAAAAGCTTTTAGTAAATGAGCAAACATGTTCTCTGTGGTTTAAAATGCTTGATTTAACTTCTCTAGGCCTTTTGTTTAACATGGAAATGTTTGTATTTTTAACCACTTAGACAATTCTGAGAGGAAATAAAAAGTGCGCTGGAAAATGGGAAAGCTGTCATTACACTTTGTGTTGGGGATACGAATATAGGTTCAGTTCCCAAGGTGATCCAGCTGTAGCACTTCGTGCATTTTGCCATAACATTCAGTGAATGTTTTGGGAAATAGCTTTTTGTGACTAGCATTTCAAAGTGCAGTTGTAAGGACAAATCATCCGTGGTAATCCCCCTGAAATACTAGTTTTCGAGGTTGTTTTTTCAGAAAAAGGTCTCCTAATTCTTGTTGGTGTCTCTATGCAATCCCAGTCTTTCATCTGAGATCAGCATTCTGTGATCACAGTTGCACGCACTACTATGGTGGCAAGGCCAGACTAAGTAGTTTTTGTGTGTTGTTAATTGCAGCTGCCTCATTTTACCCTCATGAGCGGTGATTTTTACCAGTTAGTGTCTCTCATGTCCATGCTTCTTGTGGTAGCTTGGTGGTGATACTGGGAGATGCCTAGGAAATGTTGAGTGGCATGAAGTTGAGAAGGCAAATTAATCATGTATCCTTCTATTTGAAACATGAAATTATTGTTAGTGTCTCTGTCAGCTTTGTCTGAGAGATGTCTTTGGCTGAATAACTATTCTAGTTTGCCTTCCTGCAACAAGGAGCAATTTAATTCTGGAAAATGCAGAACTAAATTATGTAAATTAACTAGGAGAATCCTAATTGCCCTGTTGCATGTTGCAGGGGAGGGAACGGTTGCTCAAAGTTAATTGTAGGAACTGTGACATGTGAGGGTAAAAGTAGCATATTTTAATCATGGCTTTTTATTGCAACTGCTTTTGGAAATAACTGCAACAACTGTTAGGTAAAACAAATGGTGTTAAAAGGTGCTTCTTGTTTCAGTGCCCTTGCTGCCAGTTCCTGCCCAGCCAAGACCTGCTGTAGGACCCCAGAGATTTCCTGTGAGTAGCAGCTGTTTCTTCTTCTCTGATATGGATAAGCATACATTTGCAAGGAAATATTAATATAGCAAATAGAAGCTGTTCTAGTGAAATATAATTTTAAGGATTTGTAAATATTGACAATACACTCTGCAGTTGAAAATGTTTGTTAAAAGCTTAAGGTCAATGGATTTTTGAGAGTAGAATTAATTCTGTTTAACTGTAAAATTGTTGAACCAGTCTCTCCAGTGGGAAAGGCATGAATGCATCTTGTCTTAAGGAATATGGGCTTCATTTTATTACTTGACTCTTTCTGTATAAATAGAATCCTTATTTTATTTGATATAATAAAAGGCTATTTGAAATAATCCCTAATCTTAAAAAGCAGTAATATATATTTATTGTAAAATGCAGCAATCATTTTCATCATTACTAAAGGTATTTCAATGCCCTCATGTTTTTTATATAAAAAATGGAACTGGCATTGCATGACCTTGCCTTCTTTTATGTTTCTAATTTTGAAAACAAACAAGACACTTAGCTGCTTCCCTAGGCTAATTTCACTTCATAATTTTTTAAATTCTGTGAATGGAAAGAGTGCATGCTTCTAGAACTTTTCTCATTATTTCACATTTTGGTTATCCTAAATTTCTAGTTGAAACGGTTTGCAGACTATCAAAATAAGCAACAGAAGACCTTGACTGTAATATTGCCTGAAGTATTTTCAAGTAAAAACCTGTATATTATGCTTCCCAAATATATAAAACACACAAAAAATACCCTCTGTTGATGTGTGCAGGGTTGAAGGAGGAAAATAGATGTCTGAACATCAGTGTAGTATCACACAGTAAATTACTGGCATAGAGATCAGATGTGTTGGAAAGAAGCAGATTTCAGAAACCTGCTGTGACTTTTGATTGCCCAGTGCAGACCTGGTTGTTTTTAATGCAGAATATTTTTCATACAGGACATGTAGCTTAGGAATTGTGATGTCTGTATTTTTCAGAGAAACAGTCTTTACATTGCTGTGTTTCTTCTGTGAAGTCTTAAAAGGTTAAGCAGTAAACCCAAAAGTTTCATTAAGTAAATTCATGTTATATTTTATCTTAAATAAAATATTTTTGAGCTATTTTTTATTAAAAGTTTTGTGGTTTTCAGAGGAAATAATTTTCTTCAACAGCCTTTAGTATTATGGGGAGACTTTATTTACATTTTAAAAGTAATTTTAATTGTTATTTTTTATGAAAACAAGTGTCTTGCATTTGTTATTCTTTGACACTAAGTTGATTTGCCAGTAAACACAATTTGGGATGGAAAAGAAGTTGGAGAATAAGGAACATCTGTAAAGGCATTGTAATTGGCATCTTTGAAGTGTGTTTACATCAGTGTAGAAAAATTGGAAATTAATTTTTTTCAAAATTGACTGTGAAATTAGATTTTAATTCTGTTCATTTCTGGGGTCGCAAGTTGAGAGGTACTGCAAACCTAACTAATCTATATGCAACAGTTTTTAAAAGGGAGTAAAGTAAAGAGAACATTTTTTGGTAGGACTCTTGCTCCTTTAGCCTACAGGAAAAACTTGACTGCTCGGTGCCTTTTTATTTATATAAGCAGTGCACCAGAAAAGAGTCAGTGTAATTAATTTTTCATAAGGAGGAGAAGGGCTGACTTAACTAAGACGATCTGGTACTGTCATTTGGTTGCCCTGACTGTTTTTTTTCCTACTTCAGCAGTAACATGCTGCATGACCCTGAGAAAAGTTGCTTCATCTTTCCATGGCTCACCGAGTTATAAAGTGGACTTTCCTTATGAAGTACTTTATAAATTTTACATAGGTTATCAGTCATATTAGGATTAGGAATTAAGTGTCACTGTGTACATATCTCATGTTTGTTTTATTAAATGTAGTATGTTAGCTCTTGAGCTGAAGACAAATTTACTTTCTGACTAACGTTTTATCTTGCAGAACTACCTTTTTTGCTGTTACATGTCAGATGCTTTTGTGCCATTATAATTCACTTGTTTATGTATAAATGTTGACTTAAAGCAATGCAGCAATGGTTAGACAATTTTGACAAGCCATTTGAAAAAGATCAAAGGCTTATTCCAGACTACAGTTCATTCAGCCTTTTCTTCATTGTGTAAAGAATCTCTGGATATGTAATAACTTGGATTTGCTCTTGTTTTTAGGATTGCATAATCAAAGGATAATAGTTAACTGATTTTTCTGATTGCTTTGCTTCTAAAAGATGGTGGGGTTAGAATTAAATATTTGCAGTCTTCTTTCCCCTTGAACTTTGAACTGGGTGGTGTCTTTTGATTGAATGTGGCAGAGGTGGAAACATGAAAAGTAATGAAATTCTTGCAAGAAGAGACCAGAAGTGGGCAATGCCATAACTGAAAGAAAAATTTGTCGCTGAGTTCCTGTCTTATCTAGGAGAGAAACCTCTCAGTGCAGAGAGCCTTTGTGTGCTCCAAATATGGGAAGAACTTCAATCAGAGCTAATCAATTGCCAGTCATAAATCTATTGGAAACCAGGTGTTGCTAATTTAGGGCTGATGAAATGACTTGTAACCATGTAATGGTTAATTCTTACAACCTTCTGCAGAAGGATGTAATTGAAGGGTTGAACAAAGTTGTAATAAGCGTGTTAACATATGGTGTGAGACCTAAATTATAGGAAATAATGTAGTGCTATGTCAGGCTAGTGTTGATCAGGACTGAACCTGCTTAGAGTGGGGACTTTAATTCCCTTAACCTTGAATCTCGTTTTCAGTATTTCAGGGTAGAGCTCATTGTTCAATTATTTCTTTCTTAAAACTTAACTCCTGGAATATTTAGAGAGGGAGTACTGGAAAAGATGCAAGGGAATGAATCTGTGTTGCCTATGTAGTTATTTTAACACTTAAGAGAAATCTTGAATCAAGCAATCAAGTTGTCTTACCTCTTACTCTGTAAGCATTTGAGGTGGCTTGGTGTGAATGATGTTTGAGAGCTATATGCAGCTGATAAGGACTGAATAAACGGTGGATCTGAGGTGTGTCACAGCTGAGAAACATGGTGAACTTGTGGAATCTGGGAGTTAAGGATGTGAATTCTGCTTGTCTGAATTGCACAGTACTCCTGGCTGTAGTTCATAGTAATCCATCTTCAAGCATGGTTTGAATTAACCTGGAACTGTGCAAGTGCCAAGTGCATGTTTTCTTTAAACAGTTTAACGAATAGATTAAATAACCTCTTTGGCAGAGTCCTTCTGAAGGTCTGGCTTTATCATCAGCCTTTGCTTTAAAGTGGTTAGGAGGCCTTTTCCCAAGTTCCTGTCCCAGTGTCACAGTTGATATTTCACATTCTACCTTGGGGACTGATCCATAGTCACAGAAGACTTTATTCACAGGACTGGTCATATGGGTCTTCTGAACTTTTCATGTGTTTTCTCACCAATTTACTAATTCTTGTGGATGCCCCAGTGCAGGGACATAGCTGGAGGGTTTTATGTTACACAAGAGGGACCACTGTGATTCCTGTCCTTCATCCAGTGTTTGTTATCTGGGCTAATTTCTCTTTCAATTCCTGTGTTCTGTGAAGAAAGATGGGGTAAAACAAGGGAAGAAGAGATTAAATGGAAGAGGTATTTCTAAATGCTCTATATGAAGGCTACTGCTAACTGATTATTACAGAGGGCCAGGTCATTAGTGAGTGTAAAGCTGGCAGTTAAGGGATGAAAAACTCTGGACCATCAGCTTATGCGAGTCCACCAGTACATTCCATGTCTGAAATACTTCAGTGTTTGCCTGAAGAAAAATGTATGGAGGCTTTTGGCTTCAAACATCATTTATTTAACTTAAAGAACACTGAAGCAAGAATACTATGTGACACACGTGCAATATTTTATGGACATAGAAAAGTGAAAGAAGTGTTGTCATGCCTGCTTTGGGATGGAACGTGGCAGAGGGGGGAAGGTCTCAGTGTTCTTCAGCCAGAAATTTTGAGGTATCCCTAGCATCCGGGTTTGTGGAGAAAAGGAATCTGGGGAGAACCTGCCTCACACTGCTGAAGGCAGAGGGGGATTCTGCAGGTCTGAGGCCATTCCCCCTCTGTCCATGACCTGGATCCTCCTCTGAAGCTGCTGCAGAGAGAGCAGAGCCTATTAATGGAGCTGTATGCCTTTTTGCCAGGAAAACTTTCAGGAAGTCGGAATAAATTCTTATTTAGCTGTTGTCCTTAACCTGTTACCCTGGGCGTGGTGTGAGCTGGGCAGGTGTCCAGCCCACAGACACGTTTTGTCAACTTGAGTTTCAGAGCAGAGGGAATGGTCTGAAGTGGCACCAAGCACAAGATAAGGTGGCACCAGTGTCTACCTGACTAGTCTGTGCCGGGAAGGCTTTGCTATTTTTTAATGCACAAAGCTTTTCTCTTTTGATAGGACACCTTAGTGCCCTGGGTGGGAGTCTTTCAGGTAACGATTGGATTCACGTCTGAAAAAGTTGAATTGTAAAATATAAATCATGTTTTATTCAGTATTTTTAAGACTTTATTAGGGTGACTTGTCCTCAGGCCCTTGTGAATAGCATATGTTGTATGTCTTTTTGATTCCCAGGGGGTTTTGACATGATTTGTTTTTGGAAGTTATAACTTCTTTTTAGAATAATCTTTATCTCAAAGCATGCTTTTTTTTTCCCCTTAAGCCTCAAAAACCTTAGTAAACTTTATAGTCTCATTCAGCATGCTGCCACTTGATCTCCAGCACATTAGGTGATGCCTCAAATGGATGCTGTGAAAGGCAGTTGATAAGTTTTGATTCATTTTTTCCACCATTTCTGGAAACAGGAGTTTGAATTATGAGCTTTCAAGTGTTGTTTGTGCTCCAGACACTGTTTTTAAACACTTCTTTATGATTTAATCTGTGAGAAGTTTTCAAACAAGTGACCAGTCATTGCTCAAAACAGAAGTTGCTGTCCTTTGTGGTCACTTACTTGAAACATTTATATGCTGAAAGCAATATATTAGTGCTATGCAAATTAGTTATAAAAGGTACATTAGAATACAGCTTACTTGTTTTTTCTGGGTGTTCCTGGGACTGACATGGGTCACTCCACCACCATTTTACCAAACACTGGTTGGCTTAATGGTATTACAGTGGGCCTGGGTCTGTGGCTGCACGACCTCTTACAGGATGTAGAGGCAGAAATTTGCAGTGCTTTGAAAACAAAACTCCTTGCAATAGTGTTTGCTGTGTGTTGTGGGAAATGCAAATAGAGAGTAAATTTTTTCCCCTATTGTTTCAAATTCAATCATGAGTTGCTACATCTGAGTAAGGGGTTTTTAGCAGTTGTTATTAATGTGGTCTCATATTCTGCAGTATTCACAGTATAGACTAGTTACATAAACAGCCCTGCGTCTGACCACAGTCAGTCATTTTAAACTGATATTTAGTAACTCATATGTGTTTGCAACTGTACCTGTGTAGGAGACAAACTGCTAATGGAAATAAAAATCCACTTGTGAAAATGATTCTCCTACTTCCTCACAATTATTCTGCTTTAGCTATGGCTTCACTATAATGAGTAACAGTAAATGAAATTTTCACTCTGTCACTGTGTAGTAGTGGCAGATCACAGGTAGTGTAGAAAGCATTTTGTTTTCATTTAACAGGATACATGGTATCAGGTGGTGTTGATTGACATTTCTTGGATACTGCTTTACACAGCATTTCATGCAAATCATGTTTGAATGAGACTGCTGCATCAAATTACATTTCTTTCAGATTATAGCCCTTGCAGATGTGAGACAGAGCTTGTTCAGCAGCTAGCAAAAGGCTTTAGTTTTTAACAGGTACTGTTTTCACAACTTGACTGCAGAGCTCTGTAATTACAGCACTTAAGATCGTGAAGGAATGATGGGCACTT
Source organism: Gymnorhina tibicen (assembly GCA_013399875.1). Taxonomy (NCBI): domain Eukaryota; kingdom Metazoa; phylum Chordata; class Aves; order Passeriformes; family Artamidae; genus Gymnorhina; species Gymnorhina tibicen. The sequence continues at coordinate 808,148 of VXAZ01001725.1, read as the reverse complement.
TCTCTTATCAGATCTATAAGTAGTAGTAAGCAAATGCAGCATGAGATCCCTCCAGCTGTCAAGTATTGTCAGGCTGCCATAGAGGGAATGCAGTTTAAAATGCAGGTGACATAATATCCAACATCCTCCATTTGCTAGTGGGCTTCTGATTAATCACGATTACCATACATTATCATACCATCAAATTTAATCATATCAATGAATTCCCATCTGCAGGAGGAGCAGCAGCAGCTAAACATGATGGTAACAGCTATTAAATAAGAGAGAAATAGCTGGTTTCTAAATGCAGTAACCCTTTAACTTGTCATGCTGGCATGTGTGCACGTGCTCTGTAGACATTAAAATGGAGCAGAAAACTTGTGCATTTCTATTTTATAGTTACTGTAATTTATCTTTCTGCTAGGTGATTGCTATTAGCACAGCCGAGGAAAAACAGAGTTACAGATTTTTTTTTTTCCTGTGTTCATAATGCTAGATTTTCTTCAATCTCAGCTTTAGTCCCTGCTAAACACAGAATCACAGAATGGCTGAGGTTGACAGGGACCTCTGGAGGTCACCTGGTCCATCCCTCTGCTCAGGGAGGGCCACCTGAAGCCAGTTGCCCAGGAACGTGTGGATGGCTTTTTAATATCTCCAAAGATGGTGCAAGTGCTCAGGCATCCTCAGAGTAAAAAAGTTTTTCTTTATCTAGATATATAGGTTGTACTTTGGTTTTTTGTGTATTTGTATGAATGAAATGTGAAGCACTGTAAGCAAAGCACAAATTTTTACCAAGGCAAAGAGGTAAAAGTATTATGCATATGCTATTTTTGCCATTAATTAAGCGCTGTTAAAGAGATACTTTGCAGAAATCAAGACTTGTAAAGAAATCCAATTAAAATATACAGTCTGCTGAGTACAATGCAGTAATTTATAGTTTAAGCACTGAATAGAGAACTAAAATGTATCTATTATAATGCTAGAGAGTATTAGATGATAGTATAGTTATCTTAAGCTATTTCAATGAGATGAGAAAATGTCCTTTTAAAAGATAACTCAGTACATTTGTGTCATCACAATAAAAAAAAGTAAATCTATAAACTGGTATTCGTTCACCTTCTGTGCCTTCAGTTCTTGCTAATTCTTTAGAATGTGAAAGGGAAAAAGCTTCACTTTATTATAAAACAGTAAGTCACTGCTGTTTGCAATAACATGAGACAATTCAGAGAGAGATTATGGGTTGACTGTAGAATACCCAAAAATGAACAAAAAGTGTTCAGGCCTTCTTACCCAACACATGAATAGTACCTGCACGCATATTGGGAACTCTGAGTATATAAAGTTCTCACATCAATATGTTTGTAAGATCAGAGATGTGCAGAACACCTCAGAAATGAGACTTCTGTACAGAATTCAATGCAGTAATTTATAGAAATTCACTAGTAAATCAACTAGTATTGATTACTAAATAATCAGGTCGTTTTCAAAGTCCAGGTTAGCAGCAATTCTGATTTTTGTCTTCTGTAAATCTGGCTGCTTCTTGGCTTTTTTTGTAGCAACCTGAGCATTTTTTGTTAAAGGGAGGAGCATCATCCTCAGGTCGCGTTGAAGTTCTCTGACTTGCAGGCCACCAAGATACACATAAACACTGTGATAATATTTCTATGAAGTAGTCTCTGGGAAGTCTAAGGGAAAAGTATAAATTTTGTTAGATCTTATCCAATTTGTTCTGAGAACAGGAGGGGTCCAGTATTTTTGGGTCCCTAATTTTTTACGCACCCATAAAACTATTAGCTTTCAGCACAAAAAATATGCAGAAGGATTTACTGTAGTTTAATAAATGATTATCAAATCCTCATCTCTTGAGGGAGAGTTCGTTGTTTTAAATGACACTTATGTCCCTTACACTCTTTCTCTAATTTCTATTTGTATTGTACTTAATCTTAAAAAGTTAGAGGGCACCAAACAAAAATTATCATGCGCTCTTCTATACCCCGCTCCTGCAGAGGATTGCAAACTCAAGTGAAACTGAATCTTCCAGATGAATTAGGTTAAGAATTTGGTGTTTTAAAAATTCCTTAGGTTTGTGGTTTGAGAGGTTTGGGTTTACTCTTCCTTCAGTCTGTGCAGGCTGCAACAGCTTGTCTGTCACATTATTTCTCATTGTGGCCTGTCTCTGCTGGAAACACTCTTCCTTCATCCATACAAAATAGATGGATGGGAGTGTGGTTGTTTTCCACATCAGCACTTTAAATTAGGAATTTAAATCTAGAGTTGGGATTTAGTTACAAATATACTTTCTATGTCTGTATTTCATTAAGGACTGTCTGAAGCAGAAGTTCTCCTGTGGAGAAGTGGTTGCTTGTGGGCTCTTCTGCTTTGTTGCTTCCCTTAGAAACACACTGAATTTGGGAGTATTTTTGTCTCCATTTGCAGCATGAATCTGTTCCTGCTGGATGTATTGCAAGGATGCCCTGAAACTGGATGAAACTCAATGAGACCTTTTAGTATACAATAGTTCTAATTTTTAGCTTTAGTGTCCTGAACCATTAGGGATTGTCAGTATGCTGGGAATACCCATTTCTGCTGTATTGCCTGTGTTATTTGTTTTAGCTATTTGATCATAAGTTGGCTTAAATAACCGGGGATTCCACGCCTTTCTCTCCTGCTTGTACTGGTTTTCCGTGTTGGCTGAATTCTATTTTGAGACCCTAAACAGTGAAATAGGGCATTGGTGATTTCTCTTACAGATGATCTGGACTTCTGCCTAAGCCTCCCAACAATCATTCTTATCTCTTGGAGTTGTGTAGTGTCAAAGACGAGCTTGTCCAAGTTGTGTGGTACATTATAATATTAAAAATTACTTCTAGCTCAGTTAAAAATACCAACCCATTCTCTCTGACTCAGTCTGCCTGTAGTGCCCGGATCTCTGCAGTCCACGTACTTGAACCAGTGCTTGGCTATCTCTGTACGTTTTCCCCTCAGAAAATACATTCCAGAAACTTTGAAAAGACTCACCTATGGGTAACATAAAACTGTTGGCTGGACTTTTATGAGCACTCTGAACTTTTTTGTCTATGATTGGCATGAATTCAAGGTGTGTTTTTTATATTAGGTGATCTTATCCTAAAACTTTTGGGAAAGCCATGGTGCTTGCTAGGTTTTAGTTCACCTTGATGGACTTACATGATAGACATCAGAGGAACAATACTGAATCATTGAAACTGTATTTTAAAAAAACCAAAATTAATTTTATAATAAAAAAATCTCCATGAGTCATTCCTTTCTGTATGCTGTGCAAACTAAAAGAAAATACTGTGAAACTTGAAGACCCATGTTTTGTGGAATATATAGATACATATTTCTACTTGAAAATTTTTGAACCGTATCCAAGATAATGTGAGCAGGGTTTCCTACACAAGAGGATGAAAAGTCCGTTCCTTGCACAGAAGGTAGGCAGTTTAGGAAAGCTTTTTGAAAAGTCTGGGGGCTGCTGAAATAAGAGGATTAACATCTTGTGACAGATGGCTATAGTTTTAATTGTCATAGGTTATAGTGGTCATTATTCTCTGCATTTAAACCATATAAGAAGAATTAACTGAGTGGCCCTGCTTAACTGTCAATGGGGTTCTCCCAGCTCTTTGCATTTTAAGTGAGATTAATAAATGAAAACATGTTGTACAGGCAGGGTGTATTTTATTGAAAGATTCATGAAGTTTCAATGACATTGTTAAGGTATTTAATTAGTCTCATGAAAAAAAGTGGAGTGACCCTTTTAGAGAAGCTGATAAATCATATAATAGCTGTTAGATCCTCTTTATTCCTTGCTTTTATAAGATTAACTTTGTGCTAAGCAATTTATGCTAAGTTTTCCCTTTTATTGGTAACCAAAGTTATCTGTGCTTCATGAATAGATTATTGGAGATAACATCATGTAATTAACAAGAGATGCAGAAAAGTAAAAGTACAATTTGTGTAAGAATTGTATGAGAGAAAATGTTAATTTCTTAACTAGGAAGGATATTTAAAGGGATAAAAGGAAGGCAAAATAGTGCAGTTCTTTGAAAGGATTAAAGTAACCTTATCTCGTGTTCTTTCAGAAGGTGGGATTGCCTGAGTGTGTGAAAGTCATGTTCAATGAGCTATTCACAACTCTAATGAATTGTAGACACAAGTTTGCATTGCCTTTTTTTTTCTGAAAGTGATTGATAAGGTGTAAGTTATGCCTTAGCTATATTGAATAATTGAAATTAGTAAGAGGGGAAATTGTACAACTTGCAGTTATTCAGAATTGTATAAAAATGTCAGTCTGAAGTGCAGTAAATTACGGTGCGTGGGAGGAAGAGTGGGTACATTTTTTGGTAAGAGTAAACGTCACAAAATTAAGGATTTAAGACAAAATACCTGTCAGTAGCACTTCACTGTGCTGTTATTGTCTTCTTTGAAGTATTTCTAAAATGTCTGAGACTGTGTTCTCTTTAGAAATCTACACAGAATCCTGTTTCCAATGTAATTTCCTTCTAGACCTAAGTTCTTGTATTCTTATGCACCACCTTTTTTTTCTTTTTGAATTTTCAAAATAAAATTGCATGAGGATAAATTAAATTATGGAGTCCAGAGCATTCCTTAAAAACAGGGAAAAGTACAGACCTCTGCTGGGTCGTTCTTATGGATATTTGGTAGCTGTCATGGTAACCATTTCTGTATGAATGTGAACCAGCCTTGTGGGATCTCACCGGGAAGGCACATAAATATTTTGTCCTTTCCCCCAGTGTCAAGAGTTGGCCCCAACGTTGGACTGAGATGCAGAACCTTGGAGCCATGGCTGATCATATCAATTGGCAATTTTCTTCTCTTAGGTTGAAACCTGTTAGCTTGAAAATAGGTGTTTTGAACACTGAGTAGGGAGGTTTCCTGAAAGATTTAATAATGGTGAAGTAATAGTTAAAATGTTTTTTTGCAGGGAGTCGTAGCTGATGTGTGTACTGAATAGTTGGGTGTAATTTGAAACTGTCCGGATAGCAGAACCATGAAAAATGGGAGTAACTACTGTGCATATAAAGATTTATTATGCATCTATGTTACAGTATGCTTATTTTATCAAAAATAGACCATTATGAAACCTGGCTTTTGCACCTGCTCTTCATTAATTTTTGAAGTTAAATAGCTCTGAGTGGTCTTTTGTACCAAATACCAGAGGGTACTTGGGGGTTATTAGCAACAAATACTTGCTGAATGTAGAATTTAACATTAATAGTCAAATAATCCACTTCTAAAATTATGGTTTAACTACTGTTAAGCACAAAAAAAACCCACCAAAAAACCAAGCCCACCCTCAAAAGCTTTAAGCAATGGAGAACTGTTATATTACTTTGTACTGGTTTTAGGACAATTAGAATTTGGCATAAGTAAAAGTTGAAGTGGTAGTATTACTGTATTTCTGTTGAATTGAAAAAAAAAGTAATGTCATTTGAGAATAATAGACAAACACCTCATAACTTAGAAAAATACCCATCATAGTTTACATATTTTCTTTTTAAAAAAAGTTCATGTGTGTCTGGAAGTAGTAGCTCTAGTTGAACGTTAGAGTTTTAGTTTCACATGTAGCGTGTGATATGAATCAATCACACAATTGAATTCCTATTGGAATTAGCCTGGAAGCTTTTTTAGAAGAAAAATCTCAGCAATGTAAGATACGAAAATACAAGCTTCCACCTCCCTGTTTTGCTGTTATTTAGGGCAGAATTTTTTGTCTGTAGGGATATAGAAGCAAAGCGAGTTTAGGAAAGAAGTGGAGGTCAGTCTGTCGTGACTGTAAGAAGGGAAGGAATCAAACTAATTTTTTTTTTTTTTTAGAAGCAAATATTGGTAATTCGTTTCTCAGCAAATAACAAATGTCTTTGCAATTAGTTTTGCGTGATTGGCCTTTGGTTATCAGCCAAGAAATGTGATCAGTCATAATTTAGTAGTTTTTCAAAATGTCATGTACATAAAGTTAAAATCTGCTCAGCAATCAAATAAGTAGGTATTTGCTAGCAAATCTGGAATCTTACTTAAAAAATGGAAAAAAAACCCCAGAATTCTTAACTGCTAGGGACGGAAAAAAGAGAGGCCAATAGGAAGAGTTCCAAACTTCAGCTATTTCCTTCTTGCTCTTTCTTGGAATGTTCTAAGAGTTATTTTGACCCAAACTTGTGTTGTGGCATGTACTTAAATGAAATATACTACTAATAAAACTAGAGAAAAAAATTCTTAATGTCTCTTAGTGAGCTTTTGTTGGGATTTTTTGACACCAGCTTTTGGATAGCAGTTGGATACATGTTACTTAGTATTAAATCAGTGCAGGTATTTAGAGGGCAGTAAATGTTTTGCTTCTTAAGATGGATGGACACCTTTGGTACTGAAGATCACAGGGAGCTTGAAATCAGCATTGCTACTATTTTTAACAGTAAAATGTCTTGCTGGTTATTGATTTGTGTAATTTTTTTGTAAATAAACTGTAATACCATTTTTTAAAAGTGTGACCTTTCTTAGACCTAAAATGACCTTGTATAGCTCAGTTCTAAAACGTACCTGAAGCTTATTTCATAAAGGTTTGTTTCCTTATGATGGGAAATACAAAGCTGCTCTCAGTGTGTGTTATACTTACAGACTTGGGTGGCCTAAACCAAGATGTTTTGCTGGTTGCTGGCCTCATTTTGAATCCTTTTGGTTGAAAATTTCCAAATACTTTCATTCCAAGACTGAAACAGTAGAAAAATACTGTTGTGCCCAAGTGAGTTATTTAGAAATGCTTTGTTATTGCTCAGTTTCCAGAGAAGAAAATTGAGTTTGGCTGCACTGAGGATGTTTCAGTACATAAGAGCTGTGTGAAATTCAACAGGACTTTCCATGCATTTGCAATTCAGGGCTGCCTTAGAAGGAGATAGATCTGGGCATAATAATGAGGGTACAGGTTGGCAGGAGAGGGAAGGCTGGTACAAAGAATTGTTTATTTAAAATACAAATACCAGATTTTTTTCAATCTGTGCCTGCTGCTTCCCTGGCAGGAAAAAGAGGGGAAATGGCCTGGTGTAAGTGTACAAGCAAGGAATCAGGGGCTGAGTGGGGCAAATAGGAGCTCTTGACCAGCTGCCACGACATGAGCTCACCAGCTTGCAGTGTGGAAGCTGGATCCATGCTAGGATTAGGAACCAGTGGGTGGAGTGAAAGACATGATGGGGATGAGAGAATGTATCTGAAGAGTGAGTAGGACCAGGAGAACAGTAAGGTAATTTGGGCAAGGAATTAATATTGAGGAAGATGCTTGAGACCAGGTTACAAATGTGGTTGTAGAAGCAGAGATGGCTGCTTATTTTGTAGCTTAAGCCTGTTGGCTTTCAGCCTAGCACTAAAACTGAAGTTAGGGAGTGAGGGGAGAGACTGATTAGGATCTGTTACCTCAACCAGCACAGAATACATGGAGTTTGGAAAAAGCAGGTAGAGGAGACTGTGACCACTGCAGTGCCATTTGGTGCTTGGAAGCAATCCCAGACAGATCATTGCTGCTGCCAGTTCTTCAGCTCGGGTGGCAGGGTGGCAAATATGTGACACTTAAGATTTATTAGCCCAGGTTTCAGTAAGTTTCCATGTAATTTTTTGTTCTTTGGCTATTTTACAAATGACTAAGATATGTGTAGGCATTTGTCTAGGGAAAAATATGAGGAATTTGAGAGCTTCCAAGTCAAGCTCTTGAAAAGGGGGAAGAAAGGTTGTTTGTGAAGACCACATTCTGTCCCGAGATGCAAGATGCTCACGTGACTACGTGCTGTAAATCAGATGCAAGATTAAAACCATCTTGTGTGCAACTGCCCTGTTGAACTGGGTTCTCCCATGCTCCTGTTGCAATGACCTTATGCATTATCCAGTGATAAACTAATAACTATAAATAGCTAAAAATGAGTTGGTTTGCTGGGTGCTTCCCTCAAGGATGTGCAGCATGTGGAAGGGCTGTGTATTCCCTGGGATTGCTGTAAGAGCAATACTTTGAGAAATAGACTGTTATCACCAAGGCTTCCGAGATGAGGGAATGCATTTCACCTTAGTTTGAAAGTACCTCTGGCAGCTCCTATGTGCAGTGATGCTAGAGATGTTTTGGGAGTGAAGGGTCAGGATCCTCAAGGCTTGTGTTCATTTGCTCTTTTGGCAGGCAGCCAGTGCTGTCCTGCTCAATATGAGGGGAGAGCAATACAGTGAACATCCTTGTTCCACTAAAGCTGAAAAGGTTCTCATGGAACAAATAAATGTCATTTTTTCCATCCCAAACAGCTCTCTCTTGCTCTAACTCTTGTCTGCAGACAGCATGTGAAATTCAAAGGCAGCAGTCACTTACAAGGTGGCAGGAATATTGTGTGTTGTAACTGTTCACTTGCAGAAGTGTAGCAGCTCCTCCTACAAACAGGGTGTATGTTATGAGGACTGTCATGCTTGAGTGTAATATAATGTCTTTTCACTAAATGAAATACCCACAGGAGAATGGCTGACTGGAAGCACTGCCAAGGGGATATAGACCCTTTAATCTCTAGGAATGATAATGTATTTACAGTTGATGGCTGTATAATGACATAAAATAAGTAGTCACAGTCTTGCTCCCAAATAAGAGGTCTTAGTATCTCACATATCCCTATTCAGGTGTTTTCAGGAAAGCCACAGATTTAATAATGGATCTGGTCCTTGGTGCCTCTCATCTGCTTATTTGGGCCTTGCCAATCCCAGTTGTATTGTGCTGGTAGAAGGCTGTAAAGCGGCTGTCTTGTGCTGCTTTGATAGTGAGTAGAGTCCAGTTTCCAGGGCCAATTTTGCTGTGTGAGAAATTCTTATCCTAAAATTCCAGTCTTCATGCAGCACAAATATGATAGAGTGAGACTGTGCTTACCCTTGGTGAGGGCAGCTCAACAGTTAAAAGATAAGCTACTCTAACTTACTTGTTTGGCCCTTTCCTGATGTACTTCAGTCTGGCAGGGAGTTTTTGGTCTGGAATCTGTTTTGAAAAGCTTGTCTTCAGCAATGCAAGTTTTAAGCTTCAAGGTGAGCATCACATGTAGTCAGAACAGATCCCATCACTGATTTCAGAATCCTTATAAAGAGGAAAGCAAGGATGTTCACGGATTATTTTCATTACTTACTTGATTTACTCACATAATAAGGAAATGGTTGAGAATATGATTTATGTGAAGCAAAGCTTATTCTGTGTAATGTGTTTTGCCGACTTTTGATAGAAAAGAAAAAAAGTATAGTGTGAATTACTCAATTAAATGTGTCTTCTACAGAGTTCTGCTTTTATATTAATATACTGGTTCCTGCAATATGCAAAGGCATTAAAAAAAGAAAAAAAATCCAATGCCTTACTGGAGGAAAGAAAATTTTGTACTCTTTCTTATAATGCTTCAGATGCTAAACTGTGAATAGACAGAAATGTTACTCTCCTCTTAATTCTTTTAGAAAGACAATTTCTTTCATTTTCTGGATGCCATAAATTTTCCTTCCCCCCCCCCTTTTTTTTTTTTTAAGTAAAGCTGCTCACTTCTGTAGCTTGCATTGTGCTAAATTGATGATGAAGAATAGTACAGTTTAAGAAGATAAATGTCAGGAATGTCTTCTAAAGTAGACATTCAGATTTTTTGGATTAATGGGAAAGAAGGTCAATAATTGCATGGATTTCAATAAGCTTGAGAAGAAATGGCATTCCTGTGGTGCTAGTGATTATTAAAACATTGTGAATTCATTTCAAGATACTGTACTTGGGTTTAATATATCTTCCATTGTGAAGGAATGACTCAGTAAGGGCTGTCAGTTTGTACAGGTGATAGGAGATAATTCATACAGCAATTGTATTTTTAAGAGAAAAAAGTTATAGCAGACAATACATATATTTCTGTATGGTAACCTTAATTTCAATTCTGCCTTATTAAATAGGGCCCTCCAGACTTCCAGCAGCATACACCTGGACCAGTTCCTACCAACTTCTCCCAAGCCCCTAGGCTGCCAATCCAGGACCAGTGGAGAGGGCCACCCCCACCACCTCCACCACTCCCTCCTCCACCTCCTCAGGACAGAGATCCTTTCTTCATAGCAGGTAAGCATTTTCAATCCCATTAACAAATAACACCCACCTTTTGTAAAGTGATTCTGCACTGTGACTGCATATCCTACAACATGAAGTGTTCAGAAGTACCTGAAGGCTGAAAGATCCCATTTGATGTAGCCAGGCTGGTACATGCCAAAAATTCTGGTTGTCTTGTATATTTTTACTTTTTTTGATGTGTATTTTTACTTTTTTTAATATGTCTTCACCTGTAACTGCCATGAATCTGGATATTTATATAGACACAAAAAAGATTAATATTTCAGTGATTGTTGCAATGAAGTCGATGCACTTTGTTATATTTTGGATAAGTACTCTCTATACCCCTGGGTTTCCATTAGTAACTCTTAAAACCACCTGGACTTAGTGTGTAATGTAAGAAATCTGTTAAGGTTAGCTACAATGATAAAGCCTAGCAAACCAAAGAGAGAGAGTAAGTGCACGTTTATGTTGTACCATATATATGTAACATGTATGTATACAGTATGTTACAGACATTTTACACACATACAGTTTGTAAAAATGTGCTATGTACCTGATCAGCAGATGGTATCAATGTTTTATGAGTTCTCCTGTGGTTTAAACTAAAATCACTGGAATCCTTCATTGATTTTATTAAAGTAGAATTTCCAAAAGGTATTGCTGATTCCAGCAAAGTACCAGTTGTGCTGCTCTTTCATGGATCAATTCCTTCTATACACAAGTAGCAGGAACAAGAGAAACATAACCTTGAGGGTAGCTCTTACAATTAAAACATCCCGTACAGTTTCACATTCTGCAAATTTCAGGTTACTTTCCAAAACAGATGAGAGCTTTATGTTTCCGAAATGTTTGCGTCCCAGGGAGGTTGTCATTTTATCAATTCTCTCATTCCCATAGATCCGAGGTTCCCAGGTCATCCCTTGTTTGAGCAGCGAAGCCCACCACCTCCACCGCCTCCCCCGCTTCTTAACAGCGCCCATCCCGTTCCTACGCAGAGCCCGATGCCGTTCAGCCCGCCCGGGCCCGCCTTTAACCAGCAGGGACAGCAGCCCGTGTATCCCCGGGAGCGGCCGGTGCGGCCCAGCATGCAGCCCCAGGGCCCGGTGGGGATCCTGCACTTCAACCAGCCGGGCTCTGCCACCCCGCGGCCCTTCATCCCCCCGCGGCAGCAGTTCCTGCAGGCGCCGGGACAGCCCTTCCTGTCACCTCACACGCAGCCCAGCATGCAGGTACGGGGCCGGGGGAGTAACGGAGCCAAAGCCCATTGGGATTGCAGGTCCGAGGGGGGTGGCTCTGTAACGCCGTTACTGCTGTGCCTGGAGAGCGATGGATCCTCTCCCTGCTGCAGCGTTCTGGTGCCGGGCCCGCGTCCCGCTCGGTGCCGGGCCCCTGTCCCACTCCGTGCCGGGCCCCTGTCCCGCTCCGTGCCGGGCCCGTGTCCCGGGGCAGCGCGGGGCGGCAGCGCCCTCTGCCGGCAGCGGCCTCTGCCCGGGCGCGGAGCGCGGCAGCGGCGGGGCCGTGGGGATGCGGCGCCGCTGGGAGCGGGGCAGCGCTTTGGGGGTGCGCAGGGGGGGAGCATNGATGGATCCTCTCCCTGCTGCAGCGTTCTGGTGCCGGGCCCGCGTCCCGCTCGGTGCCGGGCCCGCATCCCGCTCGGTGCCGGGCCCCTGTCCCCCTCCGTGCCGGGCCCCTGTCCCCCTCCGTGCCGGGCCCGCGTCCCGGGGCAGCGCGGGGCGGCAGCGCCCTCTGCCGGCAGCAGCCTCTGCCCGGGCACGGAGCGCGGCAGCGGCGGGGCCGTGGGGCTTCGGCGCCGCTGGAAGCGGGGCAGCGCTTTGGGGATGCGCAGAGGGGCAGCATAAACGTCATTAGAAAACGGTGTAGAGGGCAGGAACCCTTGAATTTGTCTGTTTGCACTTCAGCTGTTGCCGTACACAGGTTTACATGTAGAACGACCTTACACTGCTTCTGTTAGTCTGCTTTTTACTCTGTATGCTTTTGGTTTAACCTGGTTCATAGCTGCTTACAGTTCTAAGGACTCAGGATGCTGGAGCTGCTTCTCAGGAGTTTATTACCTTGAAACTAAAATATTTTTTTCTTCATGTGAAGGGTCCCATGCATCCTCCATTACAGCCTCAGCCGCAACCTCAGCCTCAGCAGCACCATCACCAGCAGCAACAGCAGCACCATCACCAGCAGCAGCAGCAGCAACACCATCACCATCTCCAAGGGCCTCCACAGCCCTTGATGCCCATGAACCAGCCACAGTTCAGGCCTCACATGCAAGCCACGCAGCAGCAGCCAAATAACAACAGGATGCAGTGTCAGCCACGACAGGGTCCAATGAAGCCAAGGCATGTAAGTACAATATACATCAGTGTCCTGCATGAGAAGCAGGCATGTAAGCACAGGTTCAAAACTCACCAGCGTGGTTTTTCAGTCCTATTTATTCCCTTCCTGCTCTTTCCTCTACTTTCACCATTTCTTGCTCATTTTCTGCCTTGATTGTTTTATAATCTGCATTGAAAAATACCACGTATATCTTTCCCTTTTTCTTTTCTCCTCTGGTCTTCAGTGTTCTTTTTCATTTGGGTCCAATAGGAGATGTTGCAGTTGTCCAAGAACTAGCAATGAAGGGGTTATGAAGGATGGGTTTGCTTAATAAGACTTTACAACTGCTGGTAGTCTGTGATTGTGTGTGGGGGCCCAGTTCTCTGACACGCTTTCAATTTGAAGGCCTCTCTGTACCACTGCTAATCAGTTTTCTGGTTCAGATAGTGCCTCTCCTGTCCTGTGAGTTTCCTCCCATGCAGCATATTCTGCAGCTAGGTAGGTTTGGTAGTACAGCAGCCTGTAGCAGTGCTCAAGACAATGCAACTATAGTTTAGCATAATTGCTTTGATTAGAAAAGTAAATCACACAGTAAAGCAAATTTCTCAGAATGGTGTAAAACAAGTGACATTAAGTTTTGCTTTTAATTAGAAAAAAAGGTTATGAAAATGTTCTAATTTCTGGGGGCGGTTTTTCTGACATTAAAAATATTGTGCCTCTTCACAAAGCTTGTTTTCCCAAACTTAACTAAATCAGGAAAATGTGAAACCAAAACCACTTCAGCCTGGTTTGTGATGGAAGTCAGCAGATTTTTTCCTTTCTGCTTTTCAGAGCACCCCATCACAGAATATCGTCAAGCGTTCGAATCAGCAGCTCCAGTCGACTGCTCCCAGGAACAGCAACTTGCGCGAGTTGCCAATAGCCCCATCCCATGCCATGGAGATGAGCAACAACAGGCGAAACTCCACCCCCGCTGCTCAGGTCAAACCCATTACCAGCACCATGTCTGCCACCAAGTCTGTCACTGGTGGTGGGAACTCCCAGGGAAGGCCTGAGATGAAAGCTAAAGCCATCACACCAGTGGGCCAGGCAAAGTCAGAAGGAAAATCTGAACCAGAGGTAAGGGATTTTTTTGTTGTTGTTCTTAAACAAAAGACCAAAAACCAAACAGCAAGAAGCAAAGCTCCCGCTTTTAAAAAACTTCTCTAGTCTGATTTATGAACTGAAAGCACACTTAATATATTATCCACCAAATATTTTTCGGTGCCACTAGAGGCCTCCCTTCTGAATTGCACTTTTCTTTTTTATTGCAATACCAGAAACATTCTCCGTTGATATAAAAGGTCTGGAAGGTTGGCAAGGCTGTGGTGAATCTGTTTTGCAGGAGGAGTCATTTCTACTAGGAAAAGGCAGAATTTAAGTAAAGGTGATCAGTGATACAAGCCTCTGAAATAATCCTTTTTCCCCATTTTTATCTTAGGGAATTATAATTTATTGTATTTTCAGGTGATCTTATTCTTCTAAGTCTGGAAGCCTCTTCTCTGTTATTTTTTATGACGCTGTATGGCTCAAAAGAAAAAAATAGGCTATTTGGAGAGCTGTCTTCTTCATGCTGTTTTCCTTTAGGCTGTTCAGTCTCTACTAGGCCTTGAGCATTCATGCAGGAGATCGTAGCTGTGCTGTCTGTGGAGCTTCTTGCTCTTGAAAAAGAATCTCTCTTTTATGAAACCTTTTTGTGTGAGGGAAAATAGGAGATGCTTTTAAGTTTTCCATTTTGGAGAAAGTGATGCTGTTTGCTCTGCTAGTATTCTGTACAATTGAAAAATCATATGCCAGTGTTTTCTGCTCCACTGGATCATGTCATGTGAACAGATGACCATTTCCCTGCTCAGGTCTCCTGGAAGCTAGAAAAGATTCTCTGGGAGCTCTGTTAGTTGGAGAGATTGGGTAGGATTGGAGTGACGGTGCTCTTTATCCTGAGCATGATAGCTAAATGCACCCTGTGTGCTTTGTCAGGCCATTCTGTGAAGAACTGTAAATCTTTATAGTTACAGTTAACCATGAATCTTGTCTCAAGGACCAGGTTTTCTTCAACAGCTGTTGAAAGCTTTAATTTTGATAAGGCTGTATTCCTTTTAAGCTGCTCATGATTAGCTTTTCATCTTGTTCTTGAATTAGCGATGCTCATAACTAATTTCCACATGAGGCACAAAAGAAACCCAAAGCTACCAGTGTTTGACCTCCTGTGCACCTGCTTTTCAATGGAAATGAAAAAAAAATAATCCTTTTTTTAGCTTTTAATTTTCACCTTTTTTGGAAAAAATATTTAAGTAATCTCTTTCCCCTCAGTTCAGTCTCTTGAAATAATCTCAATCACAGAAAATGCAGTGCCTCATAGAGAAGTCTCTGTCTTTCAGGCCACTAGTAAGGTAAGTCTAGAAAAATCAGCCACATGGCTCCCCATTTAAAACATCTTGAAGGTATTCCATAGTGTAGTCATATGAAAATTAAGGCATTAGTTCCAAAATATCTCTGCCAGTATTTAAAAAAAGATAAGAGTATTTTTAAATTTTTGTTTAAATTAACTAGAAAACGGAACAAAAAACCCCAAAGCAGTCATCTTCTTGTCTCCATTTTACGTTTTAAACATCCTCTAGCCTGTGGTTATCTAACCATCTAATCTTATGTGTGTGAATTCTTGGTGTATGACAGGTAAAGCTTTCTTTTTATTTCTCTGTCAAAACTGTCACTGAAAAAAATCTGATACCTGTTTTATGCAAGTTTTTGCAAAGCGGGATAAACAACCAGAGTTGTATTGGAAAAAATGATGTCTCCTAGTAAAGCCTTTGTAGATAAATTTGGCAAGCATTAGGAGAGTGTGAATGTGTGCACACAGAACCTTCTCCTTCCAAAGCGCACCTGGAACAGAGCCTGGTGCTGCAAACAGTGTAACAGCAGTTGTCCCATTTCTGCTGTGCCACTGCAGTGGTGTTGTTCACTGCTGCTGCTCATTGTCACTCCTACAGATGGGAATGGTGCACTAGGAATGTTCATTTGCAAGCATTTAATCATATTCTTCACTGCTGTTGTAATGTAGGTTATTACATATCTCTCCTTAGGCAGACTGTAATGTATTCCAGTCTTTCTTGTGTGTTTTTTTGGTAATTAGCTGACTTCATCCTGTTCTTTTGCTTTTGTGCTTTTGATGACAATGAGAAAGAGTTAAGTTCTGTCACCTTTTCTAGCTGTATGGCACATAACTGAATTGGGCAGGTTATTTTGCAAGTGTCTTCAACTGGAAAATTAAGACTTTTCTTTGCATCTTTCTTCCTAAAGAGTCAGTGGCTGTATTTATGAGTGGCCTATCATTCAGGAAGCACGAAAAAAATAGCAATATTGGCTGTTAGAGGTTTTGCTCACCCTAAATATAGATATTTGAAAGGTTTGCAATGTGAGTGACTAGAAGATTAAAAACTGTATATTAATTGAATGCTTGTGTTCCTGTTCCTGTGAGGCTGCAAAATACTGACCTTAAATGCCTGTTCAGAATAGCTCTTACTCCCCAGGATTTAAGCTTGTATATCCTCAGTCTGAAACATCATTTTGTCATTGAAATAGGAAAGTCTGGATGATGTGGGCCTCATTCTGCTCCTGTTGAAGTCAGCTTAGGATAAGAGGAATTAAGGCAATATTAAGCAGTTCTGAGTTTAAAGAAGAGGGAGAATGGAGAAAGGTGATGTGTCTTTAGGAGAAATGGATATTGGAGCTCAGAACAGGAGGGAAATTAGTAGAGCACTGCATAATCATGGGTATGCTGATGTTAGTACTTACACTGGGGTTAATGTCCTTGATGTACTGAAAGAAAACCTTCATACACCGTTTTTCCAAATCCAGTAAATTGTGAAATTGATAGATTTTATGTTGCTGTCTTTTTTAACAAGGCTTGCAATATAGAAAAGAGTTGCTGCATTAAATTACTAGATCAAATATATCTGAATGTTTTCATCTTTTTGGAAATAAGCTACCTAGAAATTGCAAATGTCTAAATTTGAGTTTTCTCCAGTTGAAATAGCTTGTCTTCCAAAATTTTGTAATGGTGCCTCCTGTCTTGTGCTTAGCAGAGACTTATCACAGGGTTTTTTTTTTTTCAATGGGAAGTTGGCAAGAGGGCAGTGTGCTTCTTGGAGTAACTTGTAACCTTGTTCTTCATTCTCTCCCTGTTTGTCCAAGATGTACAGCACCTGTGCTTTGTAGGGTGTCTCATACCTTCCTCGGGTTCAGGAGCTGATGTTATCAGCAATGTGAAATGTACAGTGTGTATATGTAGGTACCCTTTAATTCAGATATTTTGTTGGTTTGAACACAAGCAGCCAAATGATGCAATTTGGCTCTGGCTGTACGTTTTGCAAACACTTGGCATGAATTTTTGGACAAATTATTCTAGTCTCTTATGTTTTTAATGTTGCAGCTTAGAAAAATAAAGGCAAGCCTGCTGAATAGATTTGTGTTTATGCCACAGATCAAAGCATTTTGATTGCTCTGTTTGCACCTGTTTTACTGAGACACACAAGTGAGCCTGGTTGCATGATTCCTTTTTTTGATCCTTGGGAGCCAACCAGAACATTAACAGTGTCTGGTTCTTATGACTCAGCATTTAGTTCTATTAATTGGCAATTGATGCTGCAGACCTCTGAAAAAACAGGGGGTTTCAATTTTTTTTTTTAATTCACTATACAAAAATCAAGCTACTGATACTAGGACTTAAATTTCAATAGAAAATTTAATCCCTTGTTTTAGAGTGTGTCTTTGCTGTCTTTTCCTAAGTCAACAGTGCCATTCTAGGTTCCCCAGAAGAAGGATGTGGGACTGCTGCTTCTCTGGCTGGTGTACTTTAGCTAGATTCAGGAAAGCAGCCTGTAATGTTTCTTTTGGTGCTTTCCATCAAAGCTGCCTTGGACCTTAAGGCAGAAGAAAAACCTACAGCTAAGTCTCAGTCTGCCTTCAAACCTCAGTGAAATACATTGTGTTCAAGCTGTTCAAAGATGGATGAGAATTTCCACTTGGGAAAAAGAAAAGAAAACAAATTCTCAAAACCTGGCCCAAAAAAAGCCACCCCCACAAAACCAAATTCGCCTCTGGCCTTTTGTATTCTGCAGCCTTCTGTAAAAGGAGGAGCCATGTACGTGCACGATGTACCATTTCTTCATGTTGTGGAGTTTTCTACTCAAAACATTTGAAGCTTAATAGTTTATCTAGGGAAAAGGCTGCTCCATGTTTTTCTGCTTTTTCACCTACGGATAAGGTTGCTTCCAGACACGGGATGTGAAAATTATAATGGTTTGAACTTTGAAGGTTGTGTACTTTCTCCCAGTTGATTCTGTAGGCACAATGCTTGCTTGCCTTGCCTTTTTTCCTTGGCAATGCTGTTGTTTGTTGGAGAAATCTATACTGGGCTTATTAAACTAATGAGATGAAAATCATTAGCAGTAGGCATTGTGTCCTGTGTTCATCTTGATCCTGTCTTGCCTGTTCCATATGCTGAATGTCCTCATTACATACTATAGGTCATTATATGTACTATACATCATATATATCCTCCCACTCTCTAGGATAGTGTGTATAAGGTGCTCTTAAAGCTGAGGAGAAGGGGATTTAACTGCCCCTGTTTTCATCCTGGTAAGGAGTTTGCTATCCTTTTCAATCTGTACTGTTGGGTCATTGTACAACTAAATTGAACTAAATTAATGCAGATATTTTGTTGATCATCACATTATATTATCTTCCTCTAGCAGCAAGAGTATTTTTGTTCAGAATTTAACAGTAGTAGTAACTTGCTTATGGGTCTACCTCTAGCCTGTTAACAGACTGATCTGCAGTTGTTATATGACCTCAGGGCTCTTGGCCCTTGATTTTCAAGCTTACCTTTTAAGAAGGCACTGACTTCCCAGGATCATTGCTAATCTCTTGAGTTGAGTTTCAGAAAGGAAGATTGCAGAGTATATTTGAGATCAAGTTGCCTGAATATTCTACTAAGCATTCTTCTAACTGCAAGTGTGTTGGTAATAGAGTTTGTCAGTCATCTTTCTGTGTTTAATTCTGGCATAGTTGGAATCAGTGTATCTGTCCAAGGGCTGTTGCAGGGATGTGTTAGTCAGAGTCCCTCGGGATGTTCATTCCTTGTCTGCTGGCAGGACCCATTTTAAGTGTGCTGCAGAGTATACATCTCTGTGCTGCTATGTGTAACCTTTGAGTTGGTGTTCTGAGCTTACCACATCATGATCTACATCTCCCAAGGCCTTCAGAACTTGTTAGGTGATAAAATGAGCAGGCAAATCCCTGATAATGAAAGACACTGGTAGAAGCGGTGGTCTCCTGCAGACTCGTGCTGCAATGTTCCAATTGAACATAAGGGAAAAAAAAAATTACATGGCTACCTCCAAAAGTAAACTTGGTATTGGTTCATGGCATCCATCAGGCTTGTTTAGATAAATTGTAGAACATTATGATCTAAACCAAAGCAAGTGAATAAACGAATTCATTAATTTAAGTGAAACAAGTTTTCTCTTTGGACAATTTCAGTGACTGTGATACTTAGTGTCTCTGAAAATGACTAAAAATTTTCTTAATTGCATTGGGATCTGCATAACAGCACATCCTCCTCCTAGCTGGAGTTTACCTGTTTTCTCATCCTTTGCAAACTATTCTTAAGGGTCTTAATCTTTCCCTGTGTTTCATAAGGGTCATATTCTATATTTTTGCTACAATCCAGCATCTCCAGTTGTCAATATAAGATGAAATATTTGAGTATGTTTCTGTACCATGTCATCAACACAGATATCTAATTAGTTGTCACCGTGTTTATTAATCACCACCATCATGTTCTACAAAGTACACATAAAGATACGAACTTCTGGGTAGATGTAGCATTCTCATGCAAAGGACTGTGTTAGACCTCATCCCTGAACTGCAACCCATACTCAAAAAATAAATACAAATTGTAAAAATGCAGTTTGCTTAGTCTTATTTAGCCATTGTTTAGGCTTCTAATTAGACTGCTAATTAGATGCTTCTAATTAGACTTCTACTTTGAGACAATGAGCTGGTTTTTAGTAACTGTGAGAATAATCCCAGTCAATACCTGCTCAGGGAAGAAGCAGCTACAGCTGAAGGAGATAAGCATTCAGGATTTGTGCATCTGGGTGCTGTGAGTGCAAATCTGGGCTTCACATCCATGAACCAATATGAAGGCTGAATCTGTTCTGCTGGGTTTTTTCTTGGGTTGGGGAGGATTTCAGGGTGCCCCAGGATTAAAAGCACTTGAAAATTTAAAAAAAACCCAAAAACCTCAAGTCACGCATTTGGGTCACGTATGTTCAAAAAATGGCAGTTGTGTTGACAACAGTTTGCACCAAGTTGCTGCAAGATACATAAAGGTTCATCACGGATTCCCAGTTTTTGAGAAATAACACTCCTTATGCATTAATTTACCAGCATGCAAAGTATCATTACTTGGAGAGGCTGTTGTTAGGGGTGATTAATACATCTTGAGTAGAATGTTGTGCTCATTACCATTTGTAAGCATTCTCTATAAGTCTAACTTAATATTTGAAGTGGTTGAAAAGAGAGAAATAATATAATAAAAAAGTATGTTTCCTAATTTTGAAAAATACATGTGATTTTATTGCAAGAAGCATTTGATTTCTTTTCCAGGATGATGAGAATCTGCATTTCCTTGACTCTTGGCCATTTTTATACAGCTTTTCATAAGAACCTGTTCTGCCAGAGTTGAAGAATCTTTAGGAAGGTTATTTGATGGTGTGTAGTACTTTCAGAGGGGCCCAGGGCTGGAATATTAAAGGCATTCTCTATGTACCATTAATATTCCAACACTGCATTTGGCAACATTTTGATTCTGAAGAGAGTGCATGAGTTCAAGGTCAGAGAGATTGACTTGTGCTGTTCATTATAACCAATTATTGTGTGACAAATGAGTTTGAGATCAGGCTGAAAATTCTGTGAGAAAAATCAATAGTTCTAATCAGGGCCTTTCAGGTCATTTACCACCCTACCTTTTGTTACTTTGTCAGAAAAGAGCAAGATAAAACCTGTGTGACAGTGGGTTGCCTCTGTATTGTTACCTTCTATTTGAAACATATTTTGATATCTTGAATTATATTAATAGTTTAATTGGTTTTGGAAACTTTTAAATTAGTTCCAATTTGTAAAACTTTTTTTATTATTATTTTTTTTAGTATTCTGATCAGATTTCTCAAGTGGTATTAAAGCTTTTCTGTCTAGGAAGTAGTATATCTTGAGTCCTAAACCACATCTGAGCTGTTTGTCTGTAATGAATAGCAAATAAACCTTAGCAGCAGATACACTCCACTAATAGCCTTGCTTTGGTATCAGGGAAAATTTAAAAAACTCTTCAGAGTTACAGCTTTACAACATCTGAAACAATTTCTTGTTGTTTTGACCAAGCTGGGCATTTGTTTAGAATTTTATAAATTCATTTGTATTTTCCTTTGTAGTATCCAGACGAAGACGAAGAAACTCGGTTGTATCGTTTGAAGATAGAAGAGCAGAAGCGCCTGAGAGAGGAGATCCTGAAGCAGAAGGAGCTGAGACGGCAGCAGCAGGCTGGGGCCAGGAAGAGAGAGTTGCTGGAGAGACTTGCACAGCAGCAGCAGCAGCAGCCTTGTTCCCAGCAGTCCTACATGCAGCACGAGGAGGACTCCTCCGAGTTCCCCACCAACGGCAGCCCCTACATACCCCACTCCGGCTTGCAGACCAGGCACAATGTGAAAAACAGACTCCTTGTTAGGAAGCAAGACGCTGTAGTTGCAAGCATCCACCCCAAACCCACAGATTTCCCCCAGGGCGCAGGGGATGGGCAGTACCAAGGACAGCAGATGAAGCCAGTGAAGCAGCTGAGGCAAACTAGAACAGTTCCTTCGAGTCAGCCTCAGGCGCCACAGAAAGTGTTACAGACCAAACCTGCTGCAGCAGCGCTGCCCACGCCTCAGGCGGCTCGAGTGGCCTCCGTCCCCGCGAGGCCCCAGGAGCAGAAGCCGGGGGTGAAAAGGACTGTCATGCAGCGGACAAACAGTGGTAGTGATGGGCCCCATGTCGGCAGCAAAGTCAGGGTGATTAAGTTGTCAGGAGGGGTAAGTTTACAAGGCTCATCTCATCTGTGTGTCTCCTCGTGGTTTGTTTCTGTGTGTTTGACTCTGTGTAATCCCGAAATAAAAAATTGGCCTGAGCTGGTGAGGGAAGTAACAGGTTTAGCACATCTAATAGTCTATATATTATATTTTCAGAACTGTAATTTATTAGCAGTTATTAAAAAATTAGTGTTTCCTGTAATGCTTTACTGCCAGCCAGTTACCAATGAAATCACATAGAAATACTCCTTTCTTTTAAGTTGTAACTTGGAGTCTGAAATCTGAAAGACTGCTCAATTGCTTTTGCTTAAGGCTGATAGGTCTGATAATTGCTCAGAGAAAAGGATTTGTGTGGCTGTATTTAATTAAGGTTTGGTTAAAAAGGACCTGCTTATTTGGTAGGTGAAGCCACCTAACTTAGTTGTGTGCAGATTTTGGTATTAGTATGGTTTCTGTACTCAAGGGAAGATTGTTTTTATTTTCTTGGGAAGCATGCTATGAAACTAATTTTAGCAGTATGTTGGAGGGCGATGTTTTCTGTTAGAGGCTGGGTTTAAAACATTACCATTTCACTTCTGCATCTAAATGAGATTTCCTTATCTCTTGATGAGGGGTCTTGTTATCAAGTATGTCCCTTGAGCACTAGTGTGGAGGACTCAGAATGATGGTCTTGAGGACAGTGTGCCTATTTAAAATCGGGGGTTTTGGTTAGAAAGTCTCTTGACCAAATTTCTTCTGTCTTAATGAAAAGACAAGTTAATTTGTTAGGGCTCTAAAGAAACTAATGAGGGGACATACTGAGATCATGTTGTCAATGTGTGAAGTTATGCTGAGGAGGAAAGAATGATGTGATGTAGCAGCACATTGGAGGTGTTTTTCTGGAAGAATGCTTTTAAATTATTTGGAGCATTATTTGGGAAAACAAAACAATGTTTAACAGGCCTTGGAGGGCAGGCTTTACTCTGTAGAAATGGGGAGGAAGTTGAAATGCCAGAGTCTTAACTACTTTTTATTAATGTTTTTCTACAGCTCATATAACTTAAGTACACTCAGAACTGTGACTTGCACGATGACTTTCCAAATGGTGTGGTCTTTCCAAATATTAACATACAGGGCATTATTGACTACATAGACATCCTGTATGTCAGGTTTTTGTCAGCTCTAATTCCTCAGACATGGTACCTTAAGTACAGAAGAATAAAGTACAGGAAGCTGAAAGAAATTAATTCTGTTAGCTAAAAATATTTATATACAAGTGTGTCTGCAGGCATTCCAGTGGCCTGCAAGAGGTATGACAGGTTTATGATTCATGCATAATTGAATGAAGCAGTCATGCACAACTTCTTTTATTATGTGGTGAAACAAAACAATGCCAGTCACAACTGTATGCAGCTCCTCGTAACAAATAGTTATCAGTGCCCACAGCAGCATTCACAATGAAATAGTTTTTATCACAGTGCTCTATTTCAGAAGACCATAAAGATTTGTTTCAGATAAGTCTCATGGTAAGCAAGAGCAATTAGCTTCATTAAATGCATGTGTAACTCCTCTTTCGTTGTGCACAGAAGCAGATTTACTCTGTCCTTAACTTTCAGATACTGAGGTTTCAGCAAGGTGAAGCAGGTTCTTCACATGTAGCCTCTGTCAGTTTTCATGTTGCCATGGACATTTTAAGTTTCCTTCCAGCTGCAGGAGAGTGAAAGCAGGCATTGCAATCAGCTGTTAACACTGATCAAGATAGTTGATTAATTTTTAATCAGTTAGTGACAAGCTGAATCTGTGACTTTATTTGACCACACAAGGAAAAAAATACAAATTGAGCAGCAGGGTAGACAATCTTCTGGTCTTCCATTTTTGACAGGATTTAAAAGAAGAGTTAAAAGGTGCTTGGACTCCAAATATTATCATGATTGGAGACAATATTTGATTTCCACTGCTTTAGTCTTGCCACATGCTTTATTTATTTTTGCAACTTTTGCCTGAGCACTAAATATAAAGCAAAAGCCAAATCTCATTTTCCCCAGCCATTCTCCTTGGCATGTAATAGTGCTTCTTCTAATTCCGTGCCTTTGGCCAAACGGTTGCTGGTATCCCTTACCTGCATGCACTGGCTCTGTCCTGCAGCTAAGCATCCCTGCCCTTGCTCTCCATCTAATCCCTTGTAACCTTCTCCTTTCTTGGGCTCTTTTGTGCAGAGATGGTTTGAATACACTTGTACAAGTGAGATGGCTCATGATTAGACACAATACAGGTTCCCTTTTGAAGCTCACTGGGTTCAAGTAAAGGCCTGGCAAGGCACAGCACCACTGGAGAGCTCTTAGCTGAAGGAGCTGCTTGAGTCCAGAGCTGTACTACCTCTAGACCAAATTGGCCTAAACCAGAAACCGGTAACAAGGACTGTAGAACCAGGGTTCAATGGTTTTATGTTGCTGGTGATGTTTTTTGTGGAGCAGTTAAGGAGTGTGGTGTGTTGGTGAGAACTGTGGAGTACAGATACTGTCAGAAGAGAATGGCTTCTTTTCAGGGCAGTGTCTTTACCAGGCTGAGTTTTGTCTGTTTGTGTTGCTGGGCACAGCAGTGCTACCAAAGATCTCTGACCTTCAGGTAGGAATACCCCTTGGGTCCTTAGAAGATAAAATGGTCTTTCATCTGTTTCCACAATATTCTCTTGTGAGAGGATTTTACTTTTGGAATTGTAAGAATTACCATGTAAATTCCAGGAATATTTTTAACTTGTTCAGTTTTCCTGATGCATAAGATGCTTTAATTTATGACTTCTTATGCTTCAGGAAAATGAAAGTAGAAAATGATTCAGCATTTCCAGTATGTCAGAGTAAGTCTGTGTATCAAGGTGACACGTTAGGTACTGTCAGTAATGATTTTGTCTGTTGATACTTTTTTTTTTTAAACAAATCCCACCCTTCACCTCCTCCCTAATACTGATTTGCCCATCCCTTTTTAATATACATATAAATTATGCAGGAGTGGCAGTAAAGTGAATAGTTTTCCATTTTAATTACTCCTTTAAATGTTATGTTCCTGGAAAATGAGGCAGTGTTTTAGTACATGGACTTGGAATTTTTTTGTTGCTGGTTTGGTCTTGGATTTATTTTTTCCAAGGAGGCCCAGATATCTTTTGATGGATCCAGTGTGCTTTGTTTTGTGTGGCATTCCCTCAGAGCTGTCCTTTTGAGATACAAGAGCTCAGTGTATTCACTGAGTATTCATAGTTGTAAATTTTACTGATAAAACGTCTAAGACTTGCCTGGCTTGCTGAGGAGCCTGAAGTCAATGGTAAAGTTGCTTGTAAGTATAAAGTCAATGAGAGTGTAGGAAAGAAACACCATAATAAATCACTTCAAAATGTGATCATAAAATTATAGAAAATAGGGTGAAAAGACAGTTGAAATAACTTGTCTTGAAGAGGGAGTTGAACTCAGTAGTACTCCTGACAGATTTGTCCAGCCTTTTTTGGAGATCTCATTATTGCAGATTTCCTAGGTCATCTATTCGAGTATCAAATGTGTATATTTAGGAGAATTTTCTAAGTGACCAAATCACATTTTCTTGCTGTCATTTTGAATCTCTATTTGTATTATACTTGAAGAGAGATGGGGAAGAATTTCTTTCTCTTTGTGCCAGTCTCTCTTTTTAAAGATACCTTAACTGTTTCTGAGCTCTAATATCTTTTTCATTCTCTCTTGATGAGTCATGTTTTCTAACACTTTGGCTGTTTGTGGTGCTCTTTGGGCTCTCTGTGATCAATCTGTTTGTTAACAGTTCTAGTACCAAATGCAGTTGAATTCCTTAAGTCAATATATTCAGAGTTGTTTTAGTCCTGGAAGAACAGGTTTGTACCAGCTATAACCTTAGGATATCTTAAGATCATACGATACACGTGCTGAACGTGTTTTCTATTTAATTGGAGGTTCTGTGGGAAACTACAATATCTTAAACTCTCTGTATCGTTGTCACCTTATGTTGTTGTTGGATGATTTCTCTCTAGCCAGAAAATGTCCTGCCATGCTCAGAGAGCTGTGTGTCTGTCCCAAAAGCCTGAAAATGCTGGTTCTTATGCTGCACCAAGAATACACCAATCTTTGTCTCTGTGGAAGGCTGCACAATGAGGGTTTTTACGTAAATACATTTCTACATAAAAATACATAAAAATCTTGGTGTTCCCTGTTGCATTACAAGCAGTATCTTATAAGTGATCCTAATTCCTGAAAACTTGAAATGCTTCATATGAAGAGCTTGAAAAAGGAGCTGGCAAGTTCTTTTGTTTGAAAAGCCTGTCAGAAAAAACGTCCTTGGATTGCAACACCAAAATGGAAATGGAAGATGGACAACTTCGTTCATATTTGAAGTAACTGAGAAGTGTGAGATGAATATGGAGTTCTAAATATGGAAAAAAGATACTGATTGAGATGATTCTTTTTTGATCATGTAACCTTATCAACCAACTTTGCCTAATGTTTGTACTTGTTTCTACTTGCATGTATGTGTTCAAGTTTAATTAAAAATATTTGACTTGAAAGCTCTTTAGCGCCTTTCATCTAAATATGTCAGGAATTGTAAACACTGAGAATTGTGGCATTTGTGTGAGAAGTTCGTGAGGGAGCCCTTTCCCCAACCCTTGACAAAGGAACTCTTGCTCTATATATGGTTCTGTAACTTTTTAAGAAATGGGAGAATGGCATTGGTGTTTATTTGTATCCACTGTTTGAAGGAGGCATGGATAATGCCCACCTAGGAGTGGGCTGAGGGAGCTGCAGAAGCCATATCTGAATGTCCAGGTACCATGGCAAAATGGGCAAGACCTCTGAAGCAGCACTAATGGGAATGCTGTTGAAGAAGGACTCTGCCTGCCACAACCTGCAAGATTTCGCTCTGGAAAGATTTCACAAATGGACATTAATTTCCTAATTGGAAGAAACTGTTGAAATGTGTCCAGAGGCCACAAAGTTGGTAAGGGCACTGGAGCACCTCCCCTCTGATGACAGGCTGAGAAAGTTGGGGCTGTTCAGCCTGGATAAGAGAAGGCTCCAAGGAGACCTTAGAGAACTTTCCAGTTCCCAAAGGGGCTACAAGAGAGCTGAAGAGGGACTTTTTACAAGGGTGTGGAGTGATAGGACAAGGGGGAATGACTTCATATCGAAGAAGGATATTAGGAAGAAATTCTTTCCTGTGAGCGTGGTGAGGAACTGGAACAGGGTGCCCAGAGAAGCTGTGGATGCCCCATTCCTGAAAGTGTTGAAGCCCAGGTTCGATGGGGCTTTG
Organism: Gymnorhina tibicen; assembly: GCA_013399875.1. Lineage (NCBI taxonomy): Eukaryota > Metazoa > Chordata > Aves > Passeriformes > Artamidae > Gymnorhina > Gymnorhina tibicen. Next base: position 781,292 of record VXAZ01001725.1, on the reverse strand, counting down.
AGCAGCCTGCCCACGGCAAGAACATTTGAAAATGAGAATAAGCCCTGTCCTCCCAGACCTCCAGTGAGGATGGTCCCTATAGAGACAGAGTATTTCATGGATTGGGGGTCAGGAGGTGGGCTGTGCTGTTCTTTTAGGGCATGTTTGGTTACTGGAAAAGGAAATATAAGGGCATGTGTGGACAAACTTAGCAAGTGAGACTTAAGGCGACAACCAAACCAGACACAGATAATACATTTATGGGCTTCTAATAAAATGCTTGAAAAGGGGAAGAGATATTTACCTAAATTGAATTTGACTTTGCTATGGATAACTGAAGTGCAGTAAACTATTTCCTATTGTAGACTGCAGAACAGGTTTCATCCTTTTCCTCAGGAGACTTTTAAATTGTATGTTGAAGAAAAGTGCAGCTTGCTCCTGAGCACCCAGAAAGCAGAGAGCGTTTGTTGCTTGTCACTCTTGTTAAGTCTCAAAGGAGAGTTTCTCTGCCATCGTAAATGTTACAGTGCAGAATTCATATCTGTACAGTGTTGGTGTTACAGAGTATCTGGGAGCCCAGTTTCCCAGTGGAGACAGCTGTGACACCACTGAAGTGCTTTACAGAGAAAGAGTCAGTTTTCATATGAAAATGCAGTCTCTTAACTTGGGAGGCAAGGTTACACATTTGTGCAGTTTAATAGTTTGGGAAGTCACATCCCTCTGTTAAAAGGCTGGACCACTTGGAGTAGACCTTTAGTGTGGAGGTTTGGCTCTTGCATCGGTAGTGTTTGGGGAGGGAGGGAATGGGGGTTGTCCTTATCAAGACCTACCAGGAGCTTCAGGCAGGACACAAGAGGGATTTGACTTGCCAGTAGTTTTAAGGTTCAAGGAACATGAACTAGAAAGACCAGACATGGCACAAGAAGAGAAGTTCTAGTTTTACAGGTCTCTGATATCCAGTACTGGCTTTCTGTGCCATAGCTGGTGTCCACCTGGGAGGTGCTCCTCCAGGAACTTTGGGCCATCAGAAATTTTGAATTTCTGATATTTTCCAACAGGAGCTTTTTTTCTTGGTGATTCTCTGTGTGTCCAGTCTTTGCTAAAACTCCTTGTGCAAAATAACCTCTCAAACTGCCAACTGAAAGCGAACGAGGAATCTTTGCTCAAAACATTGTTTATCTACGTTATGTATTTTGCAGACGATGCATAAAAATGAGGATATTTCTGAGAGTATTGTACATGTTCATTCCAAAATCTTGATTTTGCTGTAGCTTTGACACATAGTTTTAGAAATTTTTTTTCATAATGAGTTGGTGGGTGGTTGTATTAAAAACCATGTAGTTGTCATTCAACCCTGATTCAACGTGATTCAAGCTGTACTTTTGTCACTCCCCGTGTAACTTCATGCAGCATGGGTATGGCTGGGACTCTCTTTGGCCAGTCCTTCTCCATGCCTTAGTTCTCCTTTCAGGCAAATGAAGAGATACTTCAGTTAAAAATTGTGTTAGTACATGGGATTAAATGGAATTAACTGCTTTTTTCTACAAGACGTTTTCTTCTTGCTCTTCTGACTTTTTGTACACCATTAGGCACAGAAGATACTCATCACATCATGGTCACCAAAGCAGTGTAGCAGTGTCTTTTTATCACATGAAGGGAGCTGTTTCTGCTTTTTATTTATTTATTTCTTAGTCTGGGTGCTCTTGCTTGGGTTAAGTTCAGCCTATACAAAAACTTTAGGCTGGGAAAAATAACCCCTAAATCACTGACCAGCATCAGAAGTGTAGTTTGGTGTGAATTGGGAATGATTTGGCTCTTTCATCACTTTTGTTGTCTGATGTAGCTTACTGCTGTGTGTACTTTGAGTCAAAGCTAGACCATTAATACGTCTTATACCAGTTGTTAATGATGAGTTGTCTATTGATAGAGTGGCATTTTGTATCCTGGTGGGAGAGCAGTTTTCTTAACTACTGCTATTCTTAGAAAAAAAAAGAACCTTTTAAAGGTCTTAGAAGGCCTGGAAAAAAAAGGTCTCCAGGTGTTTCTCATTGGCATTTGACAGATTGAAAACAGATCGTCAACTGTTCAGAAACAGTGCTTGGTCATGTCACTCGGTTGTGGGATATTTGGCAAGTGATTAGGCTTCCTATTCCCAGGTCCCCAGCCTGTCAGCCAGCTGTATCAAAGTGGTAAAGCATTTGGAGCACCAGTCAGAGAGAAATAGCTCATTGTTAGGGGTTTGCCTTTAATACGCATTTCTGCTAATTGTAGTGAAAAAGTACTTGTACGTATTAGATGAAAATCAGTGTTGTTCTACGTGGTTTTTGCTTTACATTTCTTTGTCTTTGTTATGTGGGGATCACAGCTGTCTCTGTAGATTTCTGTCTTTTTTACTACAGTCAGTTCCAGTATCAGTAAAGTACAAGTTTACCTATGAAAACCCATATAGCTGATGAATAGTCATTTCTCTTGTCCTGAAAGTAAAGATGAATTTAATAACCTAAAGGATGTTTTCCTCCCCCAACTACTGTGATACTTTAAAGGTACTAATTTCTAGAAATATTGCCTTAAACTGATAACAGATGAGGGGTTTCTTCTTTCTTACAAGAAATCAATTACAGTACAGTTTTGGACTGAGATTTCCCTGCAAGATTTAAGTCTTCATCGTGTTACAGAGAATTTGAGTTGTAATGCAGCTCAAAAAAAGATGACAACGTTTTGCTTCTCTGTGTTATTTTTACACAAATCAACCAGAGTTTATTTATTCCTTTTAGGTGCCTTATCCGGCATGCGCATCCCTTTGCTATTGGATGATTTTGAATTAGCTTGACAAAGATTACATGGATAGACACAGCATTGTGGTAGTTAATAGAAACCTGTGCAGTGAGGTCTGTGGGCTGCAAGATCACTAACAGTGCCAATGACAGTGAAGTATGGCCTTATCGAAAGGAGAATTCATAAGAGGCTGCCCTGGGACACTGCACCACTGTCCTTCTGTGTATCCTGACAATGTTATCTGTCCTCTCAGTACGGAGTATCAAATGTCTGTCACGAGTACAGAAATTAATTTAATGTCACCTGAAGACATGCAATTAATCTTTTAGAGGTTTTCATAATACCTTTACAGAAAGAGTTGCCAGTTTGGCGGATTTGGATTTTGGGGTTTAGCAGAAGATAAGGAAAATTAATTTTTCATCAGGGTTAATACAAGCTAGCAGGGCCACAAAGGCTGAGAAAAATGGTTTGGGAATTTGTCAAGTGTTGTCACTCTAGAATAATGCTGCTTAACGTCTGATAGGTGTAATCAAGAGTTGAGATTTCTATAGAGGGGGATTAATCAATTTGCTCACTACAGAATGCAAGTTGGTGATACCATTCCTTCATGGGGTTTAAGAATGAAAATAAGATTTGATCTGTCAAATTGCAAGCAGCTCTGACAGTATCAATAGGCATTTTTATCAGTACATTTTAAAGCATTTGTTATAAATAAATTTGTCCTGCTAATGTTGGTGGCAAATAAACTTCATCATGAAACTGTCATAATGATTATGACAGAGGGCTCCAGCTTGCTAAATTCAAGCAGTCCTTCATAAAATTCTTTTAGAATTTGTGATCTCATATTTGACAGAATTCTTTCTGTGTTGCTCAGAACTCAACACTGACTATATATAGATCTGTATAGTGAGAGGCTGATGAAAAACAGCCTTGATAGGTATCAGTGAATTGGTTCTAAAAGTCATGGCCATTGAATGGCATCAGTTCTTTTTGTTAGTCTGGTTTCAGGTCAAACTGCAGATTCTTCCAGAGCAGAGGTTTGAAAAACGTTCACCATGTAAATCAAATCCTTTTACCTCAATCTTTTGAGCTTTGTTTATATACACACAGTTTTTGAAATTATTTTGGCACTGCTTGCAATCTTTCAGTACTTGAAATTTGAAAGATAACTTTTTATACTTTCCCCTGAACAGAACTCCTGCAGCTTAAAAAAAGGCATTTTCATTATTCCAGATTTAATTGAATAATGGAAAAATTTCTTTCAAGAGAACTCTTTCCTGGCTAGATTTTAGAAAGGCAGACTTTTTTTAAAACTTTGAAATTTGGAGCTCGAAAGTCAGGATGATTTATAATCTAGAAATTAAGGAGTAGACAGTAAGAGAAAAACATTCATCCTTCATTGGTTTGCAGACGAAGAATGGAAATTCCTTTTCTGCACAGGACTTTAGAGGAAATTTGAAGTATAAAATCAGAGCTTGTATCAGTCCTAGGTCTCTCTGGTGGACTAAGTCATTCTACCCAGGGTCAGTATTTTGTACATCAAATTATATGAGACAGGCCATGATGATAAATAGATGCATCTCTGAAAAATTTAGTGCAGCTCTGTACATTGTAAAATACTATAGGAAAGAAATCAGATAAAAATGCATTTTGACATGAGAAGGCTTAAAATTTTAATACCTCCCTCTGTTGCTGCATATTTAAATGTGAGGAGGGCAGTGATGTAAGCTGATGAAAAAGTAACAATACAGAAACTGTCTTTAGGAAAAGCAAAAGTTGATTTAAGATGAGCTAGACCTGAGACATTTCAAATAGAAGAGATGTTAGCAATTTAGCTTCTGTGATTTAGATGTCATTTGGGGTAGGTGCTTCAGTACAGCTTCAGTGGACTTACCTGCTTGCCTGTAATTTGCTGTGTGTTTTGGTGCTAGTTTATAGTACAACTCATGGGGGAACACCAGGAGTCAGCATATGTACAGTCACCTTTACAATTGTGTGTCCTTTCCTCCAAAATGTCGGTGTTCTCCTATGAGCGTGTGGCCTGTCAGTAATGTTCTGAGGGTTTGTAGCTTTAAGTCCAGGTGTTAAAAAGCTCTTTTCAGGTGTTTTGCTCGATTTGGTTCTTCATTGTCATACCTGGAAAAGCCACCTGTTGTTGTCTTGGATATTAGTTGAAAGGATGATGGTGGTGGTGAGAGTAATTTGCCACTACGTGGTACTACATAGGTTGTTCAGTTAGGCTCAGACAGTGTTTGTCCTTGCACTGTCATGTCTTTAAGCAGTGAAAAAGGAATCGCTGCTAAAATGCATCTTCCGTGTCATTTTGCCTGTTGGCACATGTCACTTAGCAGTCACATTTTGGTTTTATTTTCTTAAGAAAACCACCAGGCTTTATCTTCAGTTGAAGCCAGGCTGCCTGTAACAGGAGCTAATGTCTTGCTGACTTGCTCAGCTCTGTTAGGCCTTGAGCACCGTGTCGCTGGCTCACGGATCTCTCTTGAGAAGCAGTGCTGCAGTTTTGTCTCTGCTTCCCCTCTCTGAGTTGTCTCAAAACCAGTAAATGTTCAGAGCAGTAATGTGAAGAAAGGGGTTGATCCAGTTGCCTTTCCTTCTTTTTGCAGGAACAAGCATAGCTTGTTCCATCCCCTTTCTTTATTGTTTTCTGTAGGTTTTCTTATTTCTGAAATGTATCAATTCATTAAAAAGTCCAGAGCTTTCCACCTGTTCAGACTCTTGCAGAAGCATCATGGTAGCAGCAAACTCCAATGGTGGCATTTGAGACCTCAGCAGGGAACAAACCCCATCAGATTTTCCATCAGTGCAAACCAGTGTTGTGTGCTAATGCCTTTGACTCTGTTACAGTTCTGTGTTCAGTTTATACAGTTTTATTTGGTGATAATTGAGCTTGGTAGTTAAATATTGGGTGGTTGTTGGCCATCCTAGACGTTTATGTGAAATGATTGTTTGCTTTTGAAGTTTCAGTAATGAGCGTGTTCGATGTGTTTTGTACCTGAGGGCTTTGCTCTCAGATGCTCTTCCGATGTGCTGGGATCATTTTTTGGTTTGGAAAGAAATGGTTGCAAATATTTATGGTTCTCACAGCAGGCATTTAGCAGAGATTAGATTTTAACTCCCAGTTATTGCATTTAAATTCCTCCTAGAATTTTTTTGTTCCTTTTAGTTTCCTCATCTTTCAGCTGCTGTAGGGTTGAATAAAAGAAATTATCTGATCGAGGCATAGGGCTTATGGTGATGCTGATACCAGAACTAACACTAAAATGAGGAGGATTTAATGCTGGTTACCTGGTAAGGTTTTGTGCATATGTTTGGGTTTTTCAGGAGTGCTCTTGCTTTTGTATTTTTGAATACAAATTGAAGAGAACTGAAGGGAAAGCTTTGTAATTTCTCACTAAGTACTGCTCTCAAAGGTTTATATACAAAGTTTTCCATGAAGACCTGGGGCCATTCAGTTCAGCAGAGAAAAAACCTGTTTGTGATTAGAGGTGGAAAAGACAGGTGCAGATTTCTGTTGCTTTCTCATTTTGGACACTGGACAAATGCCATGATGAGATCTAGGATTTTCCCTGTGACAGACTGTGCTTTTGAGGTGTAGTGCAAGGAGGTTTGAAGCTCATTTGTCTGAGATTTAAGTACTTGAGTTCTTCAGAAGTTGTAGCCAGCATATACTTTATAATGCAGAGGCCTTAGTTTAGAGGCGTAAATTGTGAACTACTGAACTTGCAAACACGAGACTGGCCTACATACTGCAGGCTATTTCTTATCAAATCTTCGCTGAGGCTTAGTAACCAGTCCTCACTGAGTGTTTCTTTTGCTTTTCTTTAATGCAGAGAGGTACTAATTTGTATTCTCAGTGAACATAATCTTGCTATTAGACCTAAACCTGTTCCTTCTGCACCCTTGTGTTCTGTCTCCTTACCCAGAAGAAATGTGCCAGTTAGCATGAAAACCTCTGGTTTGTGCCATGTTACAGATGCAAAAGGAGTTTTGGTTTGTGAATATTTAAGGGAAGGGGAAAAAAACCCCTGTGTAAATAAAGGTACTTTCATAATATTTTACTTCTTTCCATTAGACGTGCCTTCTATTTGAGAGCTTTTGCAGGATTACCAGAGGTTGGTTAGGGACTTAGTCAAAGACAGAGACCCTGAGATGGTGTTTATGATTACAAATATATATAATAAGAGCTTTATAAGGCGAATAAAAAAACACCTTGAGGAACTGTTCCAAGTACAGTGTCCGAGGAGGGGGACTGCTTAAAAAGCTGCTGGTGTAGAAGTTGGCAGAATGAGTATGCACTTCAAAATAAATGACAGTTTTTAACTAAAGGGAGGTTGGAGGTTTAAGTATGAGCAGAGCAATTGCCTGATTTTTCCAGCCTCCACAGTTCTTTGCTCCTTTTCTGCAATGTGTATGTCTCTCTTTATGTTAAAAAAAAAAAAGAAAAGTAATAAACAACACACACCATAGTTCACATGTAACCTGGAAGGAAGAATGATTTGGAAAGAAGTGAAAACATCTTGTTGCTTTGTACATGAAAAGACATGATTGACCATTGTAATTATTATAAAGCCTGAACAAAGTAACCTGTTCTTCAGATAGCACGGATTTATCTTAGGGTAAAGTGCAATTTCCAGGCTGAGCCTTGGCATGTGCCTGCCACGGCCCCCAGTTTGCTTTAGCAGGCAAAGCCCTGGACACTCTCTGAGTGAGTTGGAATGTGGCAGGAGACTGCTCAGGGCGAGGGTGTGCAGTGCCTGGACACTGAGCCGCTGTTGTGTTGTTGATTTCAGCAGGGGGGAGAGGATGCTGGCTTTTTTCACCCAGAGGGCCAACCCCAGCGGCCTCAACAACCCCCGGAGCCGAAACAGCAGCCAGTGCGGAAGGTCACATTGACAAAGGGAATGCAGCAGCACCAACAGCAGCAGCAGGCACAGATCCATTCACCAGCTCCTCAAGGAGTCAAAAACATCCAGGGAATCCATCAACCTAAAAAGGTGATTTTTAGATGCATATTGCTGCTAGAAGTTTCACTGTCTAGCTGTGTTGCTCTATTAATAACCAGCATTCTGTTTGTCAATTGCTAGTGCAGGGCTGCATGACCCAGGAGATGCATAATTGCATATAAAGCTTTTAATCTGGAGAGACTTGTTTGTACCCAGCACAGACTGGCAGTGCCTGCAGGTTGCTTCATCTGCTGACGTTCTGGCCAGCTCAGCACTCCCTGGGGAAGTGCATGTGTCCTGAGACAGCTCCTGGAGGAGATGATATCCAACGTGCTTTCTGGCTTTAAAACCAAGTGGTTTTTTGAAATTGTGCTTAAGTTTTTATTTTGGCTGTTTCCTGCATATGCGGGAACACACAGTAACGGTTTCAGGATGCTCTTTGCTGGATCCCCAAAGTTGATATCACTCAAAATAGTTGGTGATCTTGTAACTTGATTTTTGCACTGATCATGCACTGGTAGGAGGCAGGGAAGGGTCAGGGTGGCAGCGGCATGTGCCTTCTCTGCATTTGCAAGCTGGCACTTGAAAGTACACTCCTTGAAAGTAGCTGGCATTTTGGTTTTTAAGTTAGTTCTTGGATTTGAACTGTTGGCCATAATCTTCCTGTTTCATGTAAGGATAAAGTTTCGTTGCTGATGTGGAAGGATGTGAAAAGTTATTACCCATCATAGGGTTTCCAAGTAGGAATCAAGAAACTGTTTGTTGACTCAGTGTTAAGTGTTAACTCTGTTTTATGTTTGTTACTCTGTTTCACTGTTATTTTTCCTCTCTCCGACTGTTCAACATTTAATTTGCAAGAATTAAATCCATGCATTTCCAGCTCCAGAGTACAGGGGAGAGGAACTTTGAAAAAAGTTATTTTAAAGTTATTTAGCCTTATGCAAATAAAACTCCATTCTGGTAATAGACCAAGAGTTGGTAGCAGTCGAGATTGAAGGTGCTTGAAGCAGTTTGCTGATCTTGTGAATACATTAAATTTAACTACAGGTAGACAATAGAAAAAGGAGAGGGATTACCTGTTGGATTTTTTTTGTCCAGACTCAAAATATGGGAGCTGAACACATGCTGCTGATGTGATCAGTGTTGAAAACTAGGTTATATATTTTTGTCTGAGGTCCTCCGCTTCTTGATTGATCAATCTGTGCTAGAGCTGAGGCTTCTACGATGAATGCAGTATATATATCTCAATATATAACTTGTTATCCTGCTAAAAGAGGATATAAGCAGTAGATGAATATGTTAATAAGCGGCCTTTCAAATCAGCAAACAGCCACAAGCTGTTTTAAATCAACGTGTACTTTAATCAAGTCTTCAAGTAAATAGCCAACTTTTATATCCTTTGTCAAGTGCAGTAAGCAGAGTCAGTGGGTAAGTAAATCAAAATACTGTTACTTTTGTTGTTGGCAGGTCATTATGCACGGCAGAGGCAGAGGAGTAGCAGGCCAGATGGGCCGAGGACGCTTGATGCCAAATAAACAGAACCTGCGAGTGGTGGAGTGCAAACCTCAGCCCTGTATTGTGTCAGTTGAAGGGCTTTCTTCATCAACTACTGATGTCCAACTGAAAAACCTGCTGATGTCAGTGGGACCCATTCAGGTAGGTCAACCTTGGTTTATCATTTTTGTGCCAAAAGGCTTTCATTCCGGAAAGCTCAATTAATTCTCTGACACTAAATACAATGCGTGTTTATTGGTAATTTATGTTTGAAGGCACCCCACCCACACAAGCTACACCTGGTAGCAAAGACAAGCACGTGATGATATTGCAGCACAGGAGACATGGTAGGATTTTGCTAACCATCATATTCTTGCCACAAAATTCTCCTTCATTTTGGAGTTCCTGTGCTATCTCTGTTATTTTCTTAGGCAATACAAGCCTGTCCATTCTGTGAGGTTGTTAAAGCCAGATGGTCGTATCAAAGCAAATGTATTTTTGGGTGCTGTCCTTGTTTATTGTTGACTTGCACCTACTCTCTTTTTTGACATTTACCTTTTCCTGTCACTGCAGTCTTGGGGTACAAGCACTTAATGACCACTATCCAGTGGACATTTTATATTGTGTAGCATCCTCTACTTTTTCGGATGAAAACACAGTCTTCTGTGGAGATTTTATTGATCCTTAATTTTTTAGAAGATTGTCTTCAGTAGGGGCCTGTGAGCAAGGTTATGACACGCACACACTGTTGTATCTGCTGTGCAGCTTCTGTTCATAAACTGCCTCCTGGAACTGATGTGTCAGTTAAATGACTTTAGGAAAGCAGGAGGTTTTCAAAGCAGTGAAAGGCTTAGGAGGCCCTGTCTGACTTACTGTTACTGCATTTAAAAATATCAGTTGATGAATAATGAAAAATACAGGTGAGAAATTTTTTTCCTTTTGACAGGAACAACATTTTCAGACAAATGCAATGCATGAATTGGAGGTGTTCTATGAGACTTCTTTATTACTGGGATCATCTCTCTGTTGTAAAACAGACTGCTCTCCTAAAGATGAAAACTCTGCCTCACTTGTTCCTAATTTAGTAAATGGAATAATGCTGAATTATTTACGTCATCAATTCAGAGAGGTTTAATTTGTTTGGGAAAGCAACTACTCTCGCAAAATACTTCGTGCCTTCGTGTTCTGTAGTACTCTAGGAAATTATTCATACAGTTCCAAAGCACATTTATTCAGTGTTTACTTGCTAAATCTTGCATGAGAATATTAGAAAGAGATTAATAGAAACCCTGCAAGGAAATCTCACAATTGAGAGAAGTTATCGAGAATGTGCTAAAAAATTTATTCAGTACTTGCTGTTTCATAGCGGACTCCAAACCCTGGTTTCTCAATTCAATGTCACAGGCCAATGTAGAAGGATGTACTTACAGGAGAAAAAACAATGACTAATTTTCTAGTGGGATTTGATGCATATCTGTGCCCTCCAGAACTTGTATTCTTGCAGCAGCATCAACTGTACCTTTGGAAATTACGCTTTCTGAATCATCGTCTATTTTCACCTTACCAGAAATCTAGAAGTAGTACTTGAACAAGATGCTTGAATTTAGCTAGTGATGCAGAATGCTTTTGTGCTAATTCTGCACTTGAATTTCAAGTTTGTCTTGTAGAAGGCTAGAAATTTCCTGGCTTGTTTGAGACTAAATGATGTTTCACAGGTATGAATGGTGAGATATGCAGGAAAAAAGTGATCCTTTTGTAGGAAGAATATAAGACTGGTTCCACCATATGTAATATTTAGCTTTTTGGTTTTGTTCTTTAATGCTGTCATCAGAAGTGGCACCACAGAAGTGTTAATGCACCAAATGAGGAAGATACAGCAATGATTTTAAGAATGGAAAACATAATGTTTGAAAATCTACATTGTTGCTATTCACTATATAAAATTAGTTTTATATAGGTGCTGCTAGATTTTCAAAGATCCTGAAGCACACGAGTGGATTTTCTCGTGGCTGTAAACTAATGTTTTAACTGTTGTTTGTGCTCAGTGCTGTACAAAATCTGCTGCAGCTGGGAGGTCGGGAGGCTCTGATGGCAAAGGGATACTCAGTTATTTCCTCATTCTTCCTTTAATATGTGTTTCAGGTGAGGGATTTTGCAGGGAGGAGTGCAGAAGTGAGCTGCTGAAGACAGCCCAGTAGACACTGGAAGGGCTCTTTCCATGCAGGCTTTGAAAGTTCTTGTGTGAGGACAGTGTGTGTGAGAGGCATGGACCAGGGCAAACAGCTCTTGGGTAGTGCAGAGCTCTGGTTCTCTAAAATGAAGTGTTGCAGCTTGATGGACTGAAATAGGAGGGATTTGGGGAGATGGCAATTGTGAGAAAAAAGTAAGGTGAAAAATTCTAGCTGCTTTTTTAGAAATTAGGCAAGGTGCCCAGGTTTTTAGCTGGTGTCTGATGGAGCTGAAGAAATAGTAAGAGGAGGGAAAGGTGAGTCGGTTCTATCTGACTCAGTCTTTAAGATGTAGAATATCCTGTCTTCAGCTGTTGACTATATTCAGCAAAATTATCCTTAAGTAACTGAAATCTTTTGAGATTGAGATTTTTCATTTTATTTGTCTTCACTGTGTTATATGTCAAACTCCTGCTTATTTTTTTGCAATTGTAAATGAAATTTAAATCTGATTGGAACTTAGGAAGTTCTTGTCATGCCTGGATAGTGTTTTGAGATAACACATATCCAACCTCCAAACCCCTGGTTAAAGGTAAGGGTTCACAAACTGTGGAACATACACCTCTGATGTTAAACAAGCACCTTGGTTCAAAGCAACGTGCAAACACAGCTCAGAAATCTAAGTATCTCGTGTATCAATTTCTGCTGCAGTCAAGATGGGGACGTGGGAGTGGCTGCACTGAGACAGAGCTCGCAGAGAGGAGGAAGAAATACTTCCCAAGGATCTCCCTGCTCTTTGACAAGAAGAATAGACCGTGAGCACTTGTCCCACCTGGTAGAGGACCTCTGCTTAATCTTCACCTTCCATGCTGGGGCATCTGTAAAGCAACTGATCCCACACCAGCTCTTGTTTCCAAATATCCTGAATTTGTTACAGCGTGATCATCCTGTGTGTGTTCTCAGGAAGTGAATCTTTGCTGGCATAACAGTTTAAGTTGTGGAAAAAGTCTGTAATTTGTCATTGGAGTTAACAGGGAGGAGGAGATTACTTTGTTTTTCTGGGTACTAAAGGATTGGGGTTTTATTTTTAGCTTTTTCTTGTCAGTATCATTCTTGAGGTACAAGTACCTTGCACAAACCTTGAGAAGGGAAGTTAAAAACTTCCCTCAGTTTATGATGTTCAATGCTCCAAGCTTTGCCAGCAACTTTCATTGAGGTGCTGTTCTGTGAGTCAGGGTTTGGGAATAACTGGACATGCATAAGAGAGGATGGGGGAAACTTACAGCTGAAGTTGGAAATTCATCTTCCCTTCCGTACTCCAATTTTTCCCTTCCATACTCCAGAAATTGAGAAAATTATCTTTTCCCATACATAACCTTTGAAATACCCTCTATTGCTTGATCACTGAAAACTTTAATTCTCATCCCTGCTTCACTAAAGGTGCTCTGTTATTAGCATATAACCATTAAGATTCTCACATTGAATAGAAAAAAATACCTGGGTCTCCAGGAACGTCCCCTTTGTTATAGCTGCCTTTTACAGCTCAAACATGATGAAATTAGCAGAAAAAGGGCTTCCTTCCAGCATACACTTTGCTGTCATACTTCTTCTGGAGACAGTAAGCTTTCAGAAGCAAATAATGTACCTGCAGTAAAATCTCATTGCTGATTCTAAAATAATTACATGTAATAAATAAAATTATGTATTCCAAAGTGTTGGAAAGTACAGAAGATTTCTAAGCACATCACCAAACTAAAGCCTCCTGAGGACGCTGCTGGAGCAATGACATTCAGTACACATCCATCCGGAACCACTTGATAAAGTAGATTACTAATAAGTTGCAAAGGTCATGAAAAACAGCACTCGTATTTTTTTTTTGTGCTCTTGAATCCAGGTTTAATGTTTACACTGTCTAAAGAGGCTTGTGTTCAGCTAGTTATTGCCACCTTCAGATGAATTGGGTTTTTTTAGGATGGTGGCAGGTAGAGTGGACTGTTTTCTACATCTCCAGATAATTTGAGTACTGAGGGAATTGTTCTGTGCAGGTGTTCATCATCGTCATCTTTAATCATGTTTTCTTACATCAAATGATTGCAAACCAATCACTGCAGAATCTCAGTATTGCTTTTTTAAGATCATAAATTCTGATGCTTACAGAAAGAGAAAAAAGGAAAGATGTACTGTTTCATATCAGAGGTGACGAGTATGTTGGGATTGTAGGTGTACTTTGAGTAGTTCTACAAACAGGGGTTTTACTCTTCCCACGTCGTCATTTCTGGTCTGGGAAAGGAAAAGCAATTCCAGCGTTGATGTGCCTGGCTTTGCTTTCTTGGAGTGACAGTGCTACCTAGTGCTCAGCCGGGGTAAAGGCAGCCACAGCCAGCCCCCTGCCCTGACTCCGCATTCCAGATTGCTGGATTTATCTTTAGTTCACGGAGGCATCAGTGTAAATGCCATGGATGCACACACCCAGAACACGGGTGCTCTTGCAGGTCAGCAGGGGCATTCTCCTCTGGCATAAGGTGCTCAGGCTGATGTGGGGACCACTGTGGTCTTTCTACCTGTGAAAACATTTTCAGCTGTTGTGGAAGCTGTGGGAGAAGACATGGGCAGTCCTGCTCCATCCTTGGGGCTGGGGGAAAAGAACAGCAGCTCCATCATGAGCCTGTGCAGTTCAGCCTTGCTGTAGAGCTGTGTGTGAGCTACAGATGCCCAGCTCAAGGACAGAACAGCCTTTCCCCTCGCGACACCTTGCATATGGAGAAAGAAAGCTGAGTACTTTTAAGGGCAGATAGTAGGAAGTCAAAGGTGGCAGAAGAGCAGGAAGGAGGAACAGAAGGTAGAAGAGATCAGTTGCAACAGTTAAGGTGAAATAAATACATTCTGTCCCAGCCTCTGTGCTCACTGGTAGTGGCTGGAAAGTGTTGCTGCCCAGAAAGGTGCTTCAGGTGTCAGGAGACTGCAAGGACAATAAAAACATGTCTGCATTTATTGATGGGAGGGAAGAATAAATAGAATCTGATCTTTCTGTTCAAAAAGTGCCTGCTGTGCTACTATTTGACTTGTTGCAGAGCAGCTTGGATCACACACTAGAGATGATGTTGGTTGGGAAGGTTTACACTTTCTTTTTGCATAGACCTGGTTTTTAGCAGCTTCATATGAATTGCCACTCGTAATCCCAAACTCACTGATGAACTGAACGTGTGGTCTGCTGGGCAGTCCATTTACTTCAGTGAGAGAAATTAAGTAAAGGAGGAAACTTTGATTTCTCACGTGTCTCCTATAGTTGAAATGAGTGCTTGCTCTAGTCTCATTCCTACCTGCTTGGTTTCCATCTCCCAGTGCTCTGTTATCTCCCTTTTAACTTCTTACTCTCTGTGTAACCTCTGAGAGTGTTGGTGTCAAAGATATTTGCTTTCTGCAAACGATCTCTTGCTTTGTAGTTGAGGATGTCCTGCTGTTTGTCTCAAGGCCCTTGGTTTTGCAGTGAAGCTTTACTGAGATACACATGCTGCTATATAATCATAGTGGCTTTTTCAATATTGTACAAGTAAGTGCAAATTTAATTACAGAGCATGGGAAGAGGAGGAATTTGAGGGCAGTGTAGATCTTCAGGCCTAAGGAAATGTCTTCAGAGGGAATGGTCCTTTTATGATATTCATGCCTTAGTCACTGGTAATAGCTCAGTTGCAGAAAAAGCCAGAGCTGCTGGTTATTTTTTAAGTTGTTGAATTAAATAGTGTGTTTTAAAACAGTTTGTAGGCAAACTCTCAATCAAAAGTATGATTATGAAATACTCATTTTGAATTTTCCATTCAGCCTAAGATCTGCATCTTCCCATGGCAGTTCTAAGCAGAAAAAGGAGACAGTCAAGATCAGTGTGAGCTCTATGCTTCCTAAATCCATTCCATATAAAATACTCTTCCTCACTCTAAACTAGCTTTTTATTTTAATGCTAGAAATATGTCAGAATGTAATCTTGGTTCTCCAGAGTCAAACAGGAACATGCCCAGAATACCTCTGACCTCAGGCTGCTATCGGGAAGTGCTGCACAGTAGATCTGTACAGCCAAATCTGTAAAGTAACCAGTCATTTGAAATCCCTTGGACGTTATTGTGTGTATTGTCAATCCTTTACACCTGAGTGGATCCCGGAAGAGCTTTTCATCCTCTGGTGAACATCTGACTCGGTCAACTTAAAGAGATGTGAATGAAGTTGTTTTCTCAGAGCTGTGACGTTTGGGAGGATTGTGATATTTCAGTTTAGGAGTTCATGATAGGAGATTCTGGTGTTGCACAGTGTGGCAATAGGGAAGTTTCCTGTGGAGGAAGAGTGAGGGCCCTCCCGTTAAATGAGAAGTCAAGCAGTGCTCGCTAGAACCAGCTGGTCTCCAGAGGCAGTGCTGCATCCTTCCCTGCCTCCCACCACTGGCCTTTCAAAATCTGCAGGTCACAGAATAATCCCAAACTCAGATCAAATTCCTAGTGAGGCATCATGCTTTGGGAAAGATAGAACCATATGTTTTGTCATTACAATGAAGATCATAAGACCAAGGATTGCTGTAGGAGTATTTGTTCTTTGAAAATGAGAGAGCAGCTTGTCATTAGTCCTGTGTGGTGCTCGCAGCTGCTTTGTGGTGCTGCTTCAAGTCTGAGACCAACACACTGAATTACTTTTTGGGAAATGTGTATTGGATTTGCATGGCCATGTTTTTATAGTGGGGGGGCTACAGGGGTGGCTTTTGTGGGGAGCTGCCAGAAGGTTCCCCTGTGTCTGACAGAGCCACTGCCAGCCATCTCCAGGATGGACCCACCACTGGCCAAGGCTGAACCCATCAGCAGTGGTGTTTGTGCCTCTGGGATAATGTGTTTTAAAAGGGGGAGAGGGGCTATTGAATGTTATCACTGAAAAAAAAACAGCTGCCAAATTATTCAGAAAGGATGAAAAAGTTTAAGTGTGTTAAACTAGCAAGGTAATATGATTAAGATTTGCAAAATGAATTAATTTTTAGATGTATTTTTCTGGCTTGTGTGTTTGGAATCAACAAAAGTAGAAGCTGGTGCAGTAAGTCTTTGAGATAATGCCTTGAATATTTTGAGCTAATAAAATACCACAGGGTACACAAGGAATGTTTTCTTCTGACTATAGCTGTTAATATCATCTAAATGCAGGATCAGCTCTAAACTGCAAATCACCCCAAATTCAAAAAGACAGAAATAATCCAGTAGGATGAGTATACAGTTATTTTATTTCAAATTTCTACTGAAGTGGAACTCTTAATTTCTATACCCAGCCAATAGCCTATCTGCTCAGGATGGGATAGCAGCAGCTCAGGACCTACACCTGTGGCAAATGTGTTGTGTGCCTGACAATCAATGTTCTTAAAACATAAAACTCGGGGCTTAAGTAGTAAAGTAAGTAAGAAGGTATTGTCCCGAAATCAGAGCGTAAACAAATCTTTGTTAGCTGGATGAATAATGTTCATACTTGCAAGCGAAGATAGATGAGGATTTGTTTGAAAAAACAGCAAATATATTTATGGTGGTATTTCAGGCTGTGGTCACATCTTCAGAGTAAACTTAGTAATTGTCTCTTGTTAAAACCAAACCAGAAGGTTTTTTTTATCTATACCGAAAGAAAGTGTATATACTTCATATACCTTAACAAGCATTAAGTGATTATGCATAATTTTGCTACCATAGTTTGAGTGCAGCAGAGGCTGAGAATTTGTATTAAACATATTTAAATTAATTTTTTTCAGACAGTTTCCAACTGGAGCAGTATTGTTTCTGTAGCATTAGTTTATCCTGTGTTTTGCAGTCCTTACTTCTTGGTCTTAAGTCTAGGCATGTGTAACTGCAGCAGTTGAGAAGATGCTGCCTTGATCTGGGCTGAGTGATGGGTGATGTTTATGCAGTTCAGTGAAGGATCAGATGGGTTGGTTTTTTGTTTCCATAGTTGTCTATATTGACCAGTGAAATTAAATCTCATAAGGATGCTTTTCAGGAGACTCAGGAGACTTACCCAAGAATTGATGCCTTGTTGCCAAAGCAGTTGAGTATTAAAATGCATTTAGTGTTTTGATTGCTTTTTTTTTATTTCCTTTGGAAAATAAGGCAGTAATACAATGTAAGAACACAGGACCCAAACTCATCAGTCAATAAACTTATTAATTTATAGGAAAGTATAAATAAGTTATCTATAATAATATTTAGATACTTTGCCTAATTTTGTTAATAAGTCTGCACTACACCAGAATGTCTTCCTTTAGTCAATTTTTTACATGCTAATTACTGAGATGCTTGTTAATAATTTATCATCATGATTGTATAAACTGCAAAATCAAATTTTGCTTTTGTGCATCTCAAGAATATTAATGCAATAATAGCTCAGTTCTTGTGGGAAACATCACCAAACTCAGCTTCTCTTCCTCAGTTGATCACAACGGGGGTCTGGAACATAAAGCATTGGGAGAATCTGCTGTGGCAGTTGAGTGAGACCTGACATTGTGGGGAGGATCAGCTGGCAGCAGGAGAGCTGGAGGTGGATCTGGAGAGGGGAGGGAAGCAGCTGACAGCAAGACATGCAGGGTGCAGCTGCAAGGATGCATCCTTGAGTTCTTTTGCAGCTCCTCTTGAACTATTCACTGAAATACTCATCCTTCCAATGATTCAAACAGGTTTTTCTCTTATTAAAAGTGTTGACTTCTTTGAAAGGAACAGATTTTTTGTTTTTAGTTGTAATTCAGAGATACTTATTTTTGTCAACTCAGAAAGTTTGTTCTTTCTGAATCTTTTTTAAGGGCTGTGTTTAATTTTTAGTCTTCAAAGCTTAGTCCTCAGTGATAGGACTTACTTACTTCGTGGGTCTTTCTTTTCTAGTGAGAAATGTAGTGTCAAGAAAATGTGTGTTAAGATCTAGTTCTAGAAATCATAAAAAAGTGAGGTCAGTAAGGGAGGAGAACACAAACTCCAGCATCTGTCACTCATTCCTGCAGATAAACCTGCAGGTGAATTGAGCTTTATCCAGGGTCTGTCACTGCTGCTTTCTGCAGCGTGACTGCATTCTTGTTGCTAAAATGTGCTTAACTGTGTCAAGAGCATTCTGATTTAAAAAAAAATAATAAACATCATCTGCTGAGTGTTTTTTTTAAAGCTAAATCCTATTTCTACCAGCTCAGAAACTGAGAAGTTGCAGTGACTTAGCTATACCTTTTCATCAAAGCAGCTTTCCAAAAACTATAAAATGCAAATTAACCTGCTGATGCTTATCAGATTTGCTGAATCCTTTAATATTTACTCAGCTTTCACTTTGAAATCACAGGCATGGTGGAAATACTAAACATCTGTGATTTTCCTGGAGAGAGGAGAGTTTCCTGTCAGTCACAAGAAGGTGCAAAATTAATTGCTTCAAAATCACAGATAGCTAAGTTACAGAAAGTGGCAAAGCTGAATTGTCAGGCTTAGAAGCAAAGAAATATGACTTATCAGGTGCCATGGCTCTCGTTAAAATAAACGTCTTTCCAAGAGAGTCTTATGTGTTCAAAAAAGAGAGAAGTAGACAATTTTAATGACAAATTTCATCTAGGCATTTGACATCTTGCTTAAAATGCTCCATTAGATTGAATGAACAGGTAACACATTAGTGGGATTAAAAATTCTTTCACTAAGAGATCTCAAAGTATGTCACCCTCAAAATGTATCAAGTGGGGTTGTATGTTGTTTCCCAAGGAACAGTTGTTTTGTCTAAAGATCTTTGGTACTTTTTTAACAGTCTAGATGGTGATACAGAATTTTTGGAGTTAAAGTGTAAAATCCTGAAGACTGACCATCAGAGGTCTGGAATCATCCAAGTGTGGAGGATGCAGCTGAGAGTCCAGGCAAAATGCAGGAGCAAAGAATTATGTTCATACTTCTCCATCAGGAAGTTATCATCTAGAAAAGTTTTAAGGTGTCCATATACATGCATTTGTCTGTGTGTGTGTATATATATGTGTGTGTATATATATCTAAATCTGAGTATAAAACTGTATTGCCTTCATGTAGAAACTCACAAAAAAATAGAATGTTAATAATTCTTTATTCTGCATCCAAAGCCGTAAGAATGATTGGAAACTGGAAACTGAATCAGAACAATTCTGTCTTTAATGTGCTGCAGCATAGGCTATTAAACATCCAGAACTTTCTGCGAGATGTTGGAATCACTGTGGAACTGTGAAATTTTGATTAAAACCTTCAGATCTGTTTTAACCTCGTTACTCTGAAATCTCTGGCCTGTGTTCACAGGCAGCGGGATTTCAGGATCATATTTCCATCCTGAGTATTCTGTGATGGTGAATACTTGTTGGATGTTCTCAGTGATTGTTGGGTATGTAGCTACTTAATGTGTAAAGCTTCATCTTCTTGAATTTCTCAAGTGTCTTTTGGAAATCTATTCTATTATGACTGAAGGGCTAACTCAAAGCATAAACTTTAATCTTCATAAGAGGGGTAACACCTCTTTACCAAGGCCACAGGACTGCTCTCTGAGATCATTTTGGCCTGAACTTCTGCTGCAAGCAGGGAATAAGGACATGAGTTCTCCAGAGCCCTGTCTGAGGTGTGCTGTAGTTTTGGAGAGGTCAGTACTACATAGGGGGTTTGTCATAGTTAAAGCATTGTGCACTGTTGCTCTCATGGTGTGGGAGGCACATGTCAGATGGACTTGTCCGGGTAGATGTGTGTTGTATGGTTTCCTGTTACTAGGAGGACTTGAAAGTGGTGACCTAATCCATCTCAGTGGGGTTTCATGGTGGTGTCTGTCAAAAGCTGGCCCCTTGTTTTATAAAAACAGTGTGAAGATACACAGTTGAGAGATCAGAACCTACCACTTTTTTGTGTCTGCCCTGTTTAACCTGTGGAAAGCGCTGATCCCTTAATGTACTCAGGTAAATGATCCAGGTGCTTGGGTGGGAAGTTGAGCTCTGACCAGTTGACTGCTTGTAACTCGGTGGGAGTTTGGCTGTGGGGTTTGGCTCTTGTGCGTGGATTGAACTGAAGTTGTCACCTTTGCTTAACAAATGGTAGTCCAGGTTTTCCAGGTGATTCAGTTGCTTAACACACCAACCCAAACACCTTCAGCTGGGACTGTGACTGCAGTCTCAGAAATCTCTTTCCAGTCTGTTCTTTTATTGGACACCAATAAGAGAACAGAAATATGTTGCTGAAAAAAGAAATACAGCAAAATTTCAGTCGGTTTCGTGCAAAATAAGGGGCTATTGTGAAGTGGATCTTGAAGTGAATATTAAAAATATGTTTTGGCTTTTTGTCTCTGCAGAGTTTACAGATGCTTCCTCAACAACGGAAAGCCATAGCAAAATTTAAGGAGCCAGCACACGCTTTAGCATTTCAACAGAAATTCCACAGGTAAATAATTAAGCACTGCTGCCGCCATGCTTCTCTCCCTCCTTTCAGAAGATAAAATCAGTCTCCTCTGGCTCAGTGTTTCTGTAATCCAATCAAGCATCTGTTGATTAGTGACCTTTATACAAGCTCCTTGCCAGAATCAGTCTGAGCACTGCATTTAACTTTCTTTTAACTTTTAACAGGCACATGATAGATCTGTCCCACATCAACGTGGCGCTGATTGTGGAGTGATGTCTGCTGAGAGCAGCCCTGGCACCAACCTCAGTGTACTGTGGAGCTACAGACTCACAGGGGAAAATGCATCGGGTTGGGAACCCTGTCAGCTCAGTCTGTAACTGCTCTGTTGAACTACAGAAAGCACCGAGATGACCTCCAGGAGAGGTGAATTCGAGAGGATCTGCAAAGGTGGAATTTCTGTTCGGTTTCTTCACTTTCTGTTGTAACCACATGGAATTACAGAATTTTTTTTTTCAAAATGCTTTTGATGCATGTAGACACTGTTCTTCAAGATCCTACTGTGTGACCACAGTGACTTGAGAGAGAACGGTTACAGCAAAAGATTTAAAAAACTTTCTTCATAGCAAAGAATATTTGATAATGGTTGCTCTTATCTTCAGTGCAAGGTGTTTGAATGAAAACTCATTTTTCTAAACAAATTAGTTGCATTGTATACCTGAGAGCACAGAAGGTATTCTTGCATAGATTTGAACATGGTCTGCTTCACTGAATAGCAGTTTGCTGAGAAGCTTTGGAGGTGACACTGGAAAATTGTAGTTTTGATCTTTGTAAATAAGTCTGTCTTTGCATTTTTCTATTCCAACATAGACTTCCATCTTCTCTTTCCAACTCCACTTATTCCGTAAAACCCTGTGTAGGAGAAATAACACTGCTGTATTTTCCCTTGGTTTTTAAAAACAAGGATCTTCACCCTTCAGTAGCATCGTGGGGTAGTGAACTCTGAGTTGTAATTAGGTTGTTTTAAATAACACTGCCAGATGCAAGGAAAAAGAGATATTTGGGGGGTCACTTCAAAAATGTTATGCAGGAAGAGTGGTGCATTCCTGATAGTTGTTTTGGGCTAGTGTTTCATGGTTGCCTCATGCTTTATTTTGATCAGGTTTTTTTCTTTGAGATTTATTTTGTGATTAATGCTGAATCATAAGAAACCCGTAATTGAAAGGACTTGTTTTGATGTGGTGTTCCTGACACATAAAGGACTATAAGGACATTGTGGATCTCCTGGTGAACGTGTCAGTTCCCAAAAATGCCATGCAAACATTAAGGAGCTTATATTTTATTCAAAGTAAAATTCGTAGTATTTCCTTTTGATTAGAACCATCCAAATGGGGTTGCCAAAGGAACAATTTTTTCAGTTACTTCTGAATAAACTTATTAAAATGTCATCTTTATATTGGATTCCAGTTTTTGTGAACATTTCCTTAGTTTTTAGACCATGATGTTTTGCTTCATGCTTTAATTTAGGAATACTCTTAAGCACTCTACCTACTGTTTGAAGCGGGGGGACTTTCAGAAATGTAGGTTTGTTACCTGAGCGACTGCAGAAAAACATTATGGGTATGAAATAAAAGAGCTGCAAATGGGGTCCAAAATTGGCATGCCAAGCTGGAAAGGATGAGCTAAGGAAATTTATAGTACCTTTTTTTAATAGTATCTCTTTTTTGGAAGATTTAATGGCACAGTTACCTAATTGGCTTTCTTCCACTTTTGGTCCAGATTTTCAATTAAGTAAAAGTTACCAAAAATAATGAGTGAATAAGTACTGTCAAAAGTCTTCTAGGTAGACCTGCTCTCTGTTGATTGAAATAATATAGAATAACATGGTGCTTAGGAAATACTCTTACAGTCCATTTAAAACTTAGTGGCAAGACACAGTAACAGAATGAGAATCTTATCATGGAAGCAAGGTTTATACCCACCTGTATAATTCATGCATAATGTTTAGTGACAGCCAGCACAATTGCTGTGCATGAAGTGCTGTTAGTGCTTCGGGGTCAAGCCAAGCCCAGGACAGAACATGAGTTGCAGGTAGGAAGTGCCCAGTGGGACCAACCCCAAAGACCTGCAAAGTGATCAGCCCCAGGCTGTGTAATCCTCACACCATCAGCTCTGGGACCCCTACACTGCCTCCTCAGGTTATGTCACTTCTATTCTTAAGAAATAACTGCTTATCTTTAAAACAAGGCATTAAACAGTTCCTCATCCCACTGTTAGGGAGCAGCTTCTCTGCAGTGAGAAGGACGAGGAGACATCTCGGAGTGGAGTGATAGTAGTGCGTGTCTGGAAATCTGGGAGGGATGCAAACGCCAGACAGGCCAGCAGCTGAGTTCAGCAGTAGGAACATCTGCAGTTGATCAGCTGTCCTGTCAGAAGCAAACATTATTGGGGTTAGAGGGTTTCTTGCAGCCTAATAATATGGGTTTGATTCAAAAGTCAAAGAAGTTTGTAGATCCTGCTTTGGGTTTTGAATCCATCCCAAAGAGCCTGAGGTTCAGCCAACTTAAGTTTTAAAAATTTTATTCAGTTGAGTTTTTAAATTTTTTTTTTCGAGACAAATGCGTGACTTTGGAATAAAGACATGAAATGGCCCCATATTTATTTAAATTTAGGAGTGACGTGAGCAATGCCTGTTTAATAAGTAGATGCATACTCTTTAACAGCAGTTGCAGGAGATTACTGCTTGTGCATAGACAGGGTATGGGTGGATTGCTGGGGATTAATTCAGCTGCTTACTGTAGTACTTGAGTATCTTCCTATATGTAAACATACTATATGTATGTATGTCTATATTTGTTTTATTATACACATACATACATACACCCTGTGTTGTCACCACATCTCTCTAATATCAAAAAAAACTCAGTAGCAAAAGTAGCAATTAGGTGAGTCATTTTTAAAACATTTGTGTTCTCTTCTCAAATCCTATCTTAAAAGTGGATCTCTTGGCATTGATTGGTTTGGATGATACAGCTCTTTTAGATCCATTTGTTGTCTCCTCCCAAAAAAACCCAAAGGAAGTAGAGGTAAAGCTAGACGGATGTGTTCTTGATGTGTTCTCTTCCAGCACAGAGTTAAATCTGAGCATTTTAAGTTAACTTTCTTGGAAGATCTGTTGCAACCATTATCTTGTTCTTTCTTTGTAGTGAATTCACAATACAATGCAAAATGGAAAAAAAAAAAGGCATTTAATGTAGTATGTAAATATTGACCTTTTAAAATTAAAATGTTACTCAAATTGCTTACAGTCAACCACATCTTAGCTATTTGTTAGTTTTTTGTGTTGTCTTATCTAAATTTGAATGGATACAGTTCCATAAATGTTGATGTGTTTTTGTGTATATCTTCAAATTTTTATAAAGATGCTAGTAAGTCAATACATATATCCTGATCTGTGTATTATTTGTTCAGTTTTTATTAGCATAATTTTATAATTATTTAAATAGGCAACTCCAGTAGGTGGTTATATGAAGTCAGCTTTTTTTTTTTTTTTCCCAAATTATTTCATTTCCATCTTGTACCACTGGAAAATTCGCTTTATAACTATTCATATTTTGCCTTGACTAAAATATTGAATTAACCATATGATCTGTGGTATTTTAGTAGAATGTTCTACTTTTTTTTTTTTTTTTAATTAAAAAAAACCCCTAAAACAACTCTGTCCTTTAACTTCTGAGGGGAAATACAGTGCACTGTCAGACCAAGGCACGGGGTCTCTGGGTTTGTTCCATTGTGCTGTACAGCAGCTACAAATTAGGTCTGTGGTGTAATGCTGTCCTCAAAAGTTGGGGCTGTTCTGGTTTCACAGTTTTGGTTTCACACATAGGGTGGTGGCACGTTGGTGCATCACAGTGTTATCAGTGGCACACGTTATCAGTGGCACATGTTATCAGTGCCACGCGTTATCAGTGGCACACGAGCCGTCTGATGTGCGGATGAGCCGTGGAGCAGTGTGCGATGCTGGGGACACTCGGGGTCCCTGCTGCAGGCAGGGGGACTAGGACAGGTCTGTAGCATTTCCATAGCCAGAGGGATGCTGTCCTCAGCCCACACATATCCCCAGTGTGACTTTAGGAAGGAAGAATGGATACAAGCACCCCCTCTCTATGGTATCCTTGGATATCTAGTTTATCCCCCAGATTCGCTTCACTTTTCCAAATTTCTGTAAAGAAGTCCTTCTAGCCATTAAAATGCCAAGCAGACTGAGCATTTTAATTCACAAATGTTAGGTTTCCACTGCAAGGATACAGATGAGAGAAAAACTGAAGGTTATTTCCGAGTAACCTTGGAGGTCCCCATTGTTCTTTTTAACATTAGCTACTGGGGATAAGAAAAAACCTTTTACTTGGTGCTGAATTTTTTATCTTTTTTTAAACATAGTATCTTTTATCTGTGTAGCTTGAAATGATGCAGTTTCCCTGGAAGCTGCTGTAGACACTTCTGCCATTGCACTCAGTAACTGCGTGTCTGCCCGTGTGTGTGGGTGTGTTGCCCTTGTAGCTGGGGTGAGAGGGGTGGTGGGAGGCTCTGGGGTTTCTTCTTTTGAGGGTTTTTTTGGCCTGTGTTTTTTTTTTTTTGTCTGCTTGGGAGATACCCTGGGTTTGTCCTCTGGCATAGTATTGTGATGTTCCTGTCCTTTGTGTAGAACTGTGTCTGTGATGTGAGTCGTGGTACTTGAAGGTAGAAATCTGGCTTCACCTGTTCACTGTCAAAAAGGTGTTTTTTGTTCAGAGAGACATGAACCTTTTTTTTAATGCTTTTTTTTGGTGCTTTTGTTATTGGGTTTTTTTTAGCATCATGGTAGATGAGAAATTAAATGTGAAGGAAACAAATCCTGAACAGATTGCAGAAAGTTAGCTATATTATAAGGGTCATTTAGGGTAACATAGAGCTTTTGTTTCAATGTTATCTTAAATCACACCTTGTCCTCTAATTAATTCATAAACATAATACTTGAAAGTATTTTCTCTTAAATTACTATCAAATCCTAAGGATTTTCTGTAAGGTTTTTTTGTAACCTGATTTTTAATCATGGAGATAACTTACTGTCCACATGAGCACAGGGGCTTGTGTACAAAACCAGATTCATATTGGATCCTTGCGTATACCAACTTCTGTTATAATATGGTTGGGAAGGATCATTTTGTTCTTTATAACGCTGCTTTTGGCAGGGTTGGGTTTTTTAATTTAAAAAAAACCAAACAAACTCCGTTTTCTACTTCTCTGCTTATTTTGGTGGAAAGTGTGGTCCTTATTGCACTAAAGAAAACCTCGAGGGGAAAGTTCAACTCACGGGGTCTTGTAGGTGCCTGTGTTGCTCTCTGCTTTCTTGGTTGGATGCACTGATTTTTCTAACTAACTGGAAATGGGCTTTATAGATACACTTTTTCAACAGGTTACACTGCTTTCATTTAATGTAACAGCACTTGTGTTCAGTGGTTTTTGCCATCTAAACTTTAAACAGTATTGCAGATTACAAATACTTTTGTAAAAGAACCTGTGTACAGTTAAATGTAGCTGTATTGCAATGTTGTGTGCAGTCACTTGGAAGATCACAGTTTCAAACACTGCTGTATTAATGTTGTGTTTGTTCAGGATTTTCTTTGTGTGCATCTAATGGATTTTAATATGCATTGTGTTTTTTTCTAGTGTCTGTCAGGCTGAGTTTGGAACCGTACAGTTTTATTTCTGTTTCTAGACTAACAAAACCATTTGTTTGCAGGTTTTCTTTTTCAGATGATGAAACTTCTTTCAGCGGTTTAACTTCTAATTAATAGACATTTTCATTGACAGATCCAGCAGAGACCAGATGCTAACACTTTATTTATTCACAGCTGATCTTCTGTACCATTGCATATAATTTTATTTATAAAGGAACCCTTGGATTAAGTCAGCTTTTTTTTTCCTGTGGTACCCTTTGCCTCTCAGCTATGTTTTTCGCATTTCCATCTCATTTGCCCCCATTTTTCCATTTCCACAAGGATATTTGTATCCTTGTTATGTTCCTGCCCTTTTCACTCCCTGTTCATCTCTGGTTTTTTTCCTGAGTGCATTGCATTCAATCTTTTGCTCTGTTTTCTGTTCTTCCAGCTCTCTTGAGGGTACCTGAAGCCTGTTACCTCCCACCCTGAAATCCCACCATGCTGTACTTCTCTTTGCAGACTTTGGTGCATGAAGTTGAGGTTGCTTTTATACAGGTATCAGCCCTTAGGCAATGCTGCCCATCCCAGAGCACTGGAGAAGCATCACTTAACACTTTTGCTTTGCAGTTCTACCCATGCTGGGGAAATTAGACATTTCCTTTACATGCTTGAGCATTTAGCCAGGCTAAACAGGATTAACAACTGTTTTATCCTTTTCACTTTTTCAGGAGCTCTGTTCTTGAATTCAGTGATAGTAATAGCACTTTTTCTTATTGCCACGTAGAAATACCAACACTGTCGACACGATTCTACCTCCTATTACTATTACTGAATGTGATCCTTCCTAACCTGTAAAGTCCTAAGCAGTGTATATATATACATATATATATATCTATATATATTTGGGTGTTTTGAGAATCATTTCAAATGTACTGCTCTAATCTGGATTGCAGAGTTTGTTTATTAGCAGTTCAGGATATAAATTCAACAGCCGACTGTATCATACTGACTGCACTGGGAGTGCGTCTGCCTCATGTTTCCTACAGCATCATCTGCACAAGGTGTGCACTGCTGATTGCTTGAGTGTAATACTGGACTGGAGGATACCAAATCCTCCCCGTGCATAAGAGATCTTTGTCGTACCTATTTAAGTGAATGTAAAAATGGAAACACAAAGATGATCTCATGTACAAGTTTTTTTACATGTAAATCCATGTTTGAAATGTGAACATGTAAATATATTTATTGTACCTAAAATATGTCAATAAAACCTGATCTTTATCATTTCCTGCGTCGCTGCTTGATGTACAACTTCAAACTTGTCAAAAAAGGCTTCACACGCTGGATTACTTTACCATTTTTATTATGGTATTATCTCTGGGCTTACTTTTACATCATAGCACAGGGTTCTTCCACAGCTGTGCAAAGGTGCCCCAGGTGGAAACAAAAGTGGCTGAGGGTAAAAGGAACTTGTGCTTATGTGGCTAGTTCAAAGGGTCTGGAAGCTAAGAGGGATCTCATAACATACACACAAGAGGAAAGCTTTGAGTGTTAAAGCTTTTCTGGTGCTTTTTAGCCGTACTGACATGTCTAATAAAAGATCTCTACTTTCAAATGTTGCCTACTTCAATTTATGACATAAAGAGGAGCTCTTGGCAAGCTCAGTTTGGTCACCATCAATTACTTCTTGAACACAATTATATCAACATGAATGGAGGCTAATTCCACTGGTCTGCTGTAGATCAAGAAAAGAGGTCAGAATCAGCTGTTTTGCACTTTGTAGGGTTATTTAGTAGTTTGTTAACATTATTCACAGAGTTAAATATAAGAAATCCTGGCATCACTGGAAGTGGCACCTGTGATCCAGCATACACATGTCCAGGGAAGCATTACTAGCTCGTCACATAATTACTGGGGTGGATCTCAAGAGAACATCGTTACCTAATGACACCCCAATTGTTTGTTCTGCTGGTAGCCTGATGGGAGACATACAGCAGCCAGCAACAAAGGGACCTTAGAAGGCTCATCAAGGTAAAAAAAAAAACCTCTGATGCAGTGATTTACATAGTGAGCCATGTAAGAATAGCCATCTTTGTGAGCAAAGTCCCACCTTAGTTTTCAGCCTGTGATTTTATCATGTATTAGCAGTAGGAGCACACTGTAAATATCCATCTGACTGCAGCATCGCCTCTTCCACATCTCCTCTAGAGAAGGCTCCAAGTCAAAGTAAACCTCACCAAAACCCCTCAAAACCCAAACTTGATGAGTCCTATGTACTCGCTTCCTTGTACCACCTTTCCCTACCCCTGTCAATCCATAGTCTTGGGGCAGGAATTTGTGTTTTAGTGAAGTTGAAGCACCACTGAGCATCAGCTCCAGTCCACTCCTGCCATAAACTGAATGGATTGACCATTGCACAGCACAGGGGAAGAACAAGCTCCCTTTTCAAGAGGGCACATGAGGATTGGGCATAGAAGTCTTCTGGTCTTCAGAAGTTAAAATGTCCTGCTGATGAATTTGTAATTTTGTGAGATTACAGGATTCATGCAGGGATGTGCTTTGAGAGCTGGAAGGCTGACAACCAGGAAGAGGGAGGAAATCAATGTGACTAAAAAATAGTTACTGAGGGGATGGAGAGGGAGTGACCAAGGGAGGTGCAAACAAACCTTTAAAATCAAATCTTGAGATGCCTAGTGGTATGCTTCAAAAATTGGTCTTGATTGACCTTAATTAATTTGTAATGATTTGGGCAGGAAGAGTTGGAGTGTGCTCACCAAGCATGTTGGGAGACAGATGAGGGAGGGCTCCGATGAGGAGAAGGATCAGAGTGTCTTAGAGGAACTGGGTGAACTAGAGAATTAGAATAATGGAGGTGAGAATAAATTTAATCTTGCAAAGTGCAAGGCTATGCACTCTGGTATTAATAAATAAGGATTTTTGCTGTAAGAGTCACTGGGAAAAGAAGAGCAGTGAATTAATTGCGGATATCTGTTCTATAGATGGGGTGATCTATGAGAAAAAAAGACTACTGCCTTTTTAGGCTGAATGCATCAGGCACTTCCAGAATTGAGTTATTAGCATGTGTATGTGTGGTATGAAGATTTAGTGCTGGACTTCAAAAATTGCAACCCAATCGACCACCTCCCTACTGCCCTACAAGTAGAAACACCCTGTGAATATTTATTTTGGGAAGCTTTTTTGAATGGTCCATCTGTAAAAGATTTCCTCTACACGTTCAGCCTTTCAAAGACCAGGGCTTAAGCTACAGAAAACATCCTTAGTTGGGTTCAATGAGAATTGACTGGTCACACGGTGCCACTGTTCCTTGGTTTCAGATGTC
Source organism: Gymnorhina tibicen (assembly GCA_013399875.1). Lineage (NCBI taxonomy): Eukaryota > Metazoa > Chordata > Aves > Passeriformes > Artamidae > Gymnorhina > Gymnorhina tibicen. Next base: position 751,514 of record VXAZ01001725.1, on the reverse strand, counting down.
AATTCTGGTAACTGCTGAATATACATTAAATATTTTCACCCATCCATGCTGTTCTGAAAAGATCCCAGGGGAATGTGTGCCTTCAGCTGGTGAAAAATTAAAGATGCTGACCAGGAAAATTGTTCCATGGAGATGCTGTTGGCACTGGGGATGCTGTGGAGAGAACTTGGGAGTTAAGCATTTCTATTTCTTCTGATTCTAGTCCTGTATTCCACTGATTATTATCTAATTTAAAACCTTTTCATTAAATTACTGATGAGGATTCTCCTTTCATAAGAAAGATTTTAAGACAGCACGAGCATGGACTGAATAGCCCCGCCTATTGCAACTGGGTTGCAATTTTTGAAGTCCAGCACTAAATCTTCATACCACACATACAAATAGCCTTTTCCAATCCTGGTTTCTTGGGTCTCCAACAAATTAGGCTGTGCCTTCTGAAACTGAGATGTTCCTGTACAGCATCACACAGTCTTTACTTGCAGCAAAGCCAGTAAGAACAGAGGGAGAGGGGTTTGGGAGACATTTTCCTATGTTTATCTGTGCAGTGAGTCAGGTGCCTTCCACAGCCTTAGTTAATGTGGATCCCACTGCAGGACTTGAGAAATGGGGAAATAGCTAAAAGCTTCAAAGAAAAAAAGTGGAAGGCAGCTCTTTTATTTGTTTTGATAAGACTCAAAAGGTATTCAGGGATTTGGGATGCCTGGCTGCTCTTACAGCCCTCAGTCAATTTTTTGTCACTTTTTATAATTTGCTTTTTAAAAAAAATTATTATTGCTATCATTATTAACCTTATTATTGAAACTGGTGCTTCTGCAAACAGTAGCTGGATGCAAAATCTGAGTCATGGGGACTGGATACAGTTCAAGAACCCTGGCATTGTAAATATGTCCTTTTGTATTTCTAGCCTGGATTTTTGTGTGGCAAAACCAGTCCTGGAAGCCAAATCCTAATTAACTGAATGAGAAGATAATTTCTTTATGTATTCTCCATCTTAAATACTGCCACAAAAGGGCCTCTCTGCAAAATGATACCCACAGTTCCTACTGCTTCAAACCTTTCAGGGTATTTAAAGGTGCTGGCCTATTGCAGAGGGCTTGTGTTCATTCACTTGGGTCAGGAAAATTCAAGGATTGCATCAAAACAGGGAAAATGTGGTTGCTCCCAAGTCTTCCCTGTGCTGCTGTTAATCAGCCCTATCCAGAGGGTGGATGCACACTGCTTTTAGTGGGGGTGAGGAGCAGGAAGAATGTAATCATCCCTCATCAGTGAGCCCCTCAATCACTGCACTTGAAACAGCTGGGGGTACGTAACCTCATCTTCATTTGAAAATTTTAGTACCTTTTCTCTTAGCCGACTCCATTTTATGCCTTTTTTTTCCCCTCATAAATTTTTATGATTTTTTTTTTTTTAAGGAGAATTTATGGGCGAAATGGCAGAGACCGTGTGAAATGTGGAAGAGCTAAAAGGCTATCAGGGTGGTAAATGAGGCTAAATGGTTCTCTGCCACCAGCTGTGTGGAGTTCAGTGATTGAGTCTAACTGACAAGAAATAATTACCCCCTCTCAGGGAGGTGAAATGGGTCCTCACACTGTGAATGCTGCTGATGAAGGGGCTGTCACAGAGCAGGCAGGATCCTTTCTGAGTTTTTATGCCACGTCTTGGCAGCTTGAACCCTGTGCCAGCATCCTGCACTAAGGTTCTCTTGCACAGGGTGATGTCCTTCAGTGACTCAGCACATCCCTCCTGCCCTTCTGCTCCCGGGAAGGCTCAAAACCCTGACACAACATCTTGCAGGGATGAGCCCAGAGCCAAGATATTCCCTGCATTATTGATTAAAACTGGCAAGTGTCTCTTAGCCAGTTTTATTTCAGAGCAAGAGCCCTCGTGTTTCTTATTGCAAAGATGTGCATTAGGATCTAAAAGCACCTGGCTTTGTTCTTCTTGTCCAATCAATTGCAAGGAACAAATACGATTAGTGCATTTGTTTGCAAGGAGGAGAGGAGAGGAGAGGGAGAGGGAGAGGGAGGGTTCTCCAGTCTTAAACCTGCATCCTCACAGATCATGCTGGAGCCATACAAAAAAAAACAACGCACAAATCAAGCCCTAAATATTTTGAGTATGCAAGAAACATGAAGTCAAACACAAAAGCATGACTGCAATGTCTTGAATGCCACTGCATTTCTCTGCCTTTATTAGCTCTGTTACTGCACTGATGACAATGCAAACACTTTGGATATGTTGAAAATGATGTATCTGATATCTAATTAATTGTTATTGTGCAAGAGCCCATCCAGGGTCGTTCTGTGTACTGCCCGGGGCAAACCGGGTACCATCTCAGGGCAGCTCAGGAGGAGGCTCTGTTGGCAGCTTGACAGCACTCTGTGTCCATCATTGCCATTGCTCATCTGGTTTCTGTAGAAGATGATGACTGTGGTCACCAGATGGCTGCCGTGAGCCACCGTGGTGCAAACAGGGCTTGGTGGAGCCTCAGCAGGGAGAGAACAGCTCGGTCAGGCTCTGCATCAGTCTCTGTTTCATTGCTCCTCTTTTACGTGGCTGTTTCTGGTCAGACTCTGCATTTTGAGATGAGAATTTTACACGTGAAATGTCCAAGGTCCTGTGGTTCTAACAGCCTGACTAGAGTGCAGTGTCACCAGTTTGGCCTTCTCCTGCTAAGAGGTGCTGCCTTCTTCACTTCTTCCCCCTCGGTTTGGCCTCAGAAGGAGATGGGGTGGGCATGCAAGGTAAGAGATTGCTGAGCCCCAGAGGCAGCATCCTCTGAGCATCTCATACCTGGCAGCTGCCGCATCCTCGCTTTCCCCCCTCCTCTCATGGTGCTTAAATGAAGCAGGTGATTTACTGAGCACAGAAATACTTGTCTTATCAAAATAGTACCAATAAATATCCCCAAAAGCCTAAAAATACCCTGAAAGGACCCAAAAATCCCACAAGCAAAACCAGCTAACCTGTCAAATGAAAAGACCCAGCCAGGAAAGACCTCTGTCCTCCCACCCACCATCAGTTCCTCACAGGCTCCTGCTCACCAGTGTGGCCCAGCAGCTCTCCCAGCTTCATGTACCTGCTACAACATAAACACTGAGAGCAGGATTTTTCCACTGTGCACCCACAGTGACTGTGCCTGATGATTGTATTATTCCCTAAATCCTTTCAGTGGTACTCAGTGTAATCTTCTCCAGAGCTTTTCCAGGAACTGACGTTGAACTAAGGGTCTGTGGTTCCCTGGGTCTTCCCTCACTTCCCTCCCTTTTTTATACTGTAGCTCCCACCAGGAGGGGCCTTCCCAGACTTCCAGGACCTTTGGTAGATGATCAAGAAGGGTCCTGCCATAGCACCTGCCAGCTCCTTCAGAACTCCAAGATGAATCCCATCAGGTCCCATGGACTTGGGAGCATTCAGTTGATACAGCTGGTCTTATACCATGGGGAAGACAAACCAGACCCTGGGTCTCCATCCACAGGGGCTTGGCAGGAGGGTGATGGAGGACTCAGGTGACGGTGATCATCACCCAAGGATCAGGAAGGAACCTGAGGGAAGGTGAGGAGGCCTTACAGGCCATGGAGTCAAGGTACTGAAGGCAAGCATTTCTGAAACATCAAAAACTTCAAAGCAAATGAAAAAATGCTGACACTTTCTCTTCAACTCCCCTGAGTTTTATTTAAAAATGCAGAGTGGCCAACACAATGGATGGGAACCTTCCCCATGAAGGTGGTGTTTATTTACAAGATATTTGGGGTTGCTTCCTGTGTGAAGGTGTGAAGTTACCAATGACAAGATACATGAAAGCCAAATGTCATAAAAGTCCTCAGATTTTTTTTAGGTTTCCTTATGTTGGTGAGTGAATCTTAAGGAGGATGTGCCAGTGTGAGAGACGGTGAACGAATGTTGCCAGCTCTGTGATTTTTTTGGCCCTGGTTGCAAGGACTCATGCTGGGCATGAAGGTACAAGGGCTTTTCTTCTTTCTCAGCCTCATAAAATTAAATAAGTCTGGTATATGTCCTTCAACCACACCTTTGCCCATCCCCAGACCAGCAACCTGTGATGAAATTCCCTGAGAAATTCTTCCCCCAGGACCTCCCACTCCCCTCCCAAACCCTCTACCCGAACTGTGCTGCCTCTTCTAGTACAGCCATTGGTATGGGGGAGCCTTGTCCCACCTGGGAAAGGAATCCTCCATCCTGGGAAGAGCCTGTGCCCATCTCTAATCCCTCTTATGGGTTAGAGATTCATTTGTAATTCTTACCTTCCCCTTCCTCCTCCTGTCTCTCCAGTAGGAGTTCATGATGGAAGGACATGGACTCATGTGGAGCAACGGGGTGGGCACAAGGAATACTGGGCCACTGGGGAGGAGTGATGCTGAACGAGGTGTTGGTGGTGCTGGAGTTTTGCCTGCTCCTGCCAAGCCCAGAAGCGCCAGGAGAGGTGTCTGGTGTGCTAGGAGGTGTGCAGTGGGTGGATGAGCTGCCCAGCTGGGCACTGCCAAGCTTCCCAGAGCAGAGGGTGGGGAGAGCAAGACTGTGTTTCCCACAGGAATATGGTCCTTGTGCCGTGATTTGAAACACCCTAGGGAAACACAAAAAAAAAAAAACAGAGAACCCCTTGTTGCAGTTTTATGTCAGAATTGTTTACACCAAATGTCCCAGAGTATGCTCAGAGAACCAGTTTTAACATGTGATTTTGGAAAGGGCGTGAAAGAAATCTTACATCAGACTGAGCCAGAGACGTAATCAGACTGAAACCCATTTACAGGAACTAATTACCAGTGTTTTGGGTAGGCTTTTTTCTTTTTTTTCCTCCTGGCATCCCCAGCAGTCTTTAGACAGAAGCATAACGAACAGGCAAGGAAGCAAGCAGCTCTGGAAACGCAGCCTGCTGCGGTCTGGGCTGCTGGGAAGGGCACTCCTTACAGGACACAGCTCCTGGCCACGCTCATGTTCCATGCCAGCCTTCCTCCTGGTGGTGAATCAAAGTATCATAGAACCACAGAATGGCTTAGGTTGGAAAAGACCCCCGAGATGCCGAGTCCAGCTGTTAACCCAGCACTGCCAAGCCCGCCACTAAACCGCGTCCCCAAGTGCCACATCTACATGTCTTATAAATACCTCCAGGGATGGGGACTCCACCACTGCCATGGGCAGCCTGTTCCAGTGCTTGATAACCCTTTCTGTGAAGCAATTCTTTCTTAAAATCCAGTCTAAACCTCCCCTGGTGCAACTTGAGGCCATTTCCCCTTGTTCTATCACTTGTTACCTGGAAGAAGAGACCAACTCCCACCTGGCTACACCTTCATTTCAGGTAGTTGTAGAGAGTCATAAGGTCTCTCCTGAGCCTCCTTTTCTCCAGATTCGGGAGATCAGGTAGAGAACAATAGTTTAACTCGAGTTTGTTGCTCAGTTGCAGCGTTTGAGGGATGCCAGAGCCTGGCTCCTGTGTGGCAGAGCAGAAGGTTAATACAGGGAGAGGTGGAAGGAATGAGAGGAAACTGCTGTCACTGAAACTTTACCTGCTGGCAGAGGGCAGGAAAAACCATAGCACACCACAAGTTGGGTCCACTGACACCGTTTCTTCTTCGTATTTCACAGAACCAAAAATTCCCAGGCCCTTGTGCCGTGTGAGACATTTCAGGACCAGTGTTGTCAGCTGGTGTTGAGCGAAGTCCTGACTGTCAGCCTAACCTGGAAAAGGGGATTTGGATCGTAGTGGGAAAGAGGGGCAATACCTGAAATGTGGTCTCCATACTGCTGGCTGCTTTCTAAATGAGCTCCATTAAACACGTAATTAAAGGAAGAGAGTTGAATGCCACTTAGCCATGTTTTAGGGGTATTAATTTCAAGATTAAGGGCACCTGGAGATTAAATGAATTAGCTCACAACCGAATCAGGTTGTCATTTTCTTTACCTGGAATGAAGCTGAAAAAAGGGAAGGTTTTAATTCTGTAGTAACTGTGGATGTATTAAAGAGCAGATTCTTGAATAGAAGGAAACTTGCTATGAGAAATAGTGAACTGGGCACCAAACTGGACAAGGGAAAAGCTGGGTGGCAGTGTGGGCTTCAAGGTTTGGCCAGGCAAAGTCCTTTCATCATACTGAGAAGAAACTGGGCTCTGGCTCTGAGCTGTGCACTCTGTTTGTCCATGCAGGAACCGCCCAAAATTGGACCCTACATCAGGGGCTGCCTTGTGCACCCTTCTCTGGTCGGGTGATGCTGCTGGACAGGAGCAGAACTGGCCTGAGCCCACGATGCAGAGGTCATCACTTTCCACCCACATCACATCAGCTCTTTGACTGCAGGCTCCAAAAGTAACATCAGCCAAAAGTGAGCGTTCCCAGGCACCTCACCTGGACATCCCCTCCAGGTATGCACATCTGTCCTGGAGCTCTTTCCTGCCAAACCCCTGTCCTCTGGGTTTGACATGCCTGATTTACCAGAGCTTGGATTGGGATGGGTCTCTTCAGTGTGACCCAGACCTCTGCTCATCTCCTGGTTGCTGCTCCAGCACCCATAGGTCAGGCTGGTCAGCCCTGGAAATCTCTCCTGACATATAAGTGCAAGCTAAACACTGCTTTAAATAACAAGTAATTAGCTATAGAGATATGTGTGAAACCTGCTGAAATTCCTGGAGAGATGTGATGTGTTGCTGAATGTTTGTTTTTCCGTGGGTGGTGTGACTGACCAGTGTTAATGTACGTAAAGGATGAGCAACCTTTCAGCAGAGGGCCCATCTCTAATCCTCCCTCTTTCAGAGTACACAACCCCCTAACTTTCTTCCTCTATCTCCATCATCAGATTCATTTGAATTCCAAGCAAAAAAATTCAATTTCAAAACCCTTTTTCCCTTGCCTATCTTCTGCTTCCCAAACTTTTTCCCCCAGCTCTGGTGGAAATACCTCACCTGATACCTCTTAGCACCATGCTGGCTTTTTGCACGGGCATGCCACATTCCTGATGGTTACGTGGATGTGGTTAATGCCTGTAGGACTCTGTTCTCCCTTCTTAACTCTCATTTCTAACAGGAATAGCTGTTTTTACTCACAAGGAGCACTTCTGATTATAATTTTCTCATAATTTCTATTATTTGGTCAAGGTTGTCTCATGCTTCCTGACCAGTATTTTGGGCACATCTATTGACCGTGTCAGCTTTCCTCTTGTCACCCACCATTACACACTCCTAAATTCCTGCTAGGGCATTAGAGTAGATAAGTAAAACAAATCAGTGTGTGAGGAAATCCATTTGTCTCCTCCTTCCATTTTCATGGTGAGCTCTTCACAGCCCCTCATTGCCAAGCCTTCAACTTGCACATCAGCCCTGCTTGTTTCCATCCTCTCGGGCTGAGGTAGCCCATGCTAATGTAACATCATTGCAAATTCGCCTTAGATCAATTGTTCTCTCTAAAAATAAAATAAAATCGCTGACTTTATCAAAGAACCGTTCCACAGTAACTGGCCCAGTCTGGTACTATAAATCCCATTTTCTGTTTGGCTCTCTGTCTTTGATCCTTTTTTCATCTAAAACCTTGTCAGCTTTCTAGTGCAATACCAGGGTCAAGACATTTGCCTTGTGCTTGCTCAGGCCCTCTCCTCCCTACCACAAATTAAGAGTTTCTACTTTCACAGTTGCCCTGCCAGCACAGCTGATTTGATGGGTCTGTGTAACATCACCCTCTCTGGATGTGTCATCTCAGCTGCTGGTTCCTGCCTGCTCCTGGATGGTGAGCTGCAAGGCTTCTTGGCTAAGGACGTAAAAGGACAAATTGAATTTCTGTGGTGGATCCAGTAATTTTCCATACGTATCCATGAGCCATTTCTCTCTCCCTCCCGTGTCCAGTATCAGCATTCCCCTGGAAGCCACAGCAAGGTGCTTTTCAAGCTGTTCTTCAGTTATCTTTGACTCGCTCCCCCCTGCAGGGTGAATGAAGCTATCCATGCACAGCCTCATCTTTACCTGGACATTTCAGCAACCTTTAGGTTATTCCTATGCGAAGTCGAGCTACAAAACCTGGTTTATGGTAATTTTCCTTGTGAATCTCCAAAAAGATTGGCTTCTTTGCTCCTCAGAGGCTCGCCAGCTTGTCTCTGGGAGTGAGATCTGCCTGCAGTGATGTATCAGGTTCTGCCTTGTGCAAGGGTGGCTGAAGAGGACTGGAAATGCATTTTCAACACTTTACAGGTGTCACAAAATCGGCTAAACCACAGACACAGCCCAGGACGATACAGGGAGGAGAGCCATTAGTCTCAACACCTTCAAAGGGCTTCACTGTGCTTTCAGGCACTGTCCTTTCCATTAGCATTAGATTTTGTTGGTAAACACTTTTTTTTCTTTGTTTTTGGAACCAAAATGTGTTTGGCAGCTTGTGCAGCCCCACCAGGACCAGGGAACCTTGAGTTGTTATAATATTTTATAATATTCACTCCCCTCCAGCGTGAGGGAAGCCTGGAGATTGGCTCCCTTTGGAAACCCCTGCAAGAGATGCTGGGGGGGAGCTGAAGGGACCCCTCAGCCCCAGCGTTTGCCCCTCCTCTCTCTTGCTTCTTCCTCTGACATTTGTAAACCCATTCTTGGGCACCAAGGCAGGAAACCCAAATCTCCACAGATGGTTGTGAGGAACCTACAGGAGCACATTGTGCAGCACCGATTTCTCCAGGCTGTTTGGGCAGTGGTGTTCCTGCACCTCACCGTTGCTTCCAGCCCCAAAGAATCCAGTGAGACATTTGCCAAGGAATAGATTTTCAAACTCCTTCCCTTAGGAAAACTTTCCTTCAAATGGCAGCGAACCTTTCATAAAATATTCAACACCATCATGTTTCTCCTTCTTCAAGCAAGTGCCCACGGAGGACCGGGGTGACACTCTCCTGTGGACAGGCTGAGCTGGGTGGGCTGGTACCCAGCTGGCTGGTTTACAGTTTTCTATGGTTTCCAGCGTCAAAGAATTTAAATGTTCCACTCTGCTACTTTTGAATCATCTCCTGATTCCAATTTCAACTGTGCAAACTTTGCCATGACATAAATACAAGATCAAGTTTTATTTTAATTTCCTTATTCCCATTTTTTTTTAAACATTTCAGGTTCACGTTCTTAACATTTTTGCTGCAGACAATGATGGCTGGAAGTTAACTTGAAAAAACCAACAAAATCTGAAATTGACATGCAAACACATGCTCACAGAGTCAAATTTAAAAATGCCTCTAAGTATGAGCATATTCAAAACAAACAAAATAAAGGTTTAGTAAAAATACTCTAAAAGGTCAGCCTATTATGCAGTGTTGTTATCTGAGAAGTTCTGTCATCAAGACAATATTTCAGCAGCTTTAGACAGATGAGGTTTCGAAAGGGGATGTCTAATTTGTATTTGTTTTTAATTTAGGGTTTGGATCACAGCAGCAGCAACAATTTGTTTTGTTTTGTATTTATGGCTGCACATGTTTAAAATGGTAAATCTGCACTGACCTATTAGACCACAAAAGTGAAACTAGCTTCTGTATTCTCATTCCTTATCTGGAAAAATAAACCCACAGCATGCATGTGTAAAATAAATTATATTTTTACAGCTTTCAGGGTTGGTAACCAAAGGCTATGCAAGTATTTGGATTATCGTAGTCCTGGCTTTAAAAGTAGGAAATGGTTCTTTACCAGAAAGTGATTCTTTCAAGACAAAATGCATTTTTCTAGCTGCTGCCTTTCATTAAAATGATATTATTTAATCCAAAATGAAAACAAAATTTGTAAGGAGCTTAATAAAATGTGCATGTTTCTTTGTGAAAGAAATTAACTGAAGCACAGAAGGATTCTGGTTTGGTTTAACACCAATAAAGATACCTCCGTCTAAAAAATAATTTGGAGTTAGCAGCAGATCATCCAGTGCTGAGCCCCCTGCTTTTTCTTACCCACCTGTTTTTATTGGTTTTTCTGCTCACAACAAATAAAAATGTTTCGCTTCAGTCTCTAAGCCTTAAAAGCAAACACAGATTGAGTCATATTTGACTTCACACACAAATGTGGATGGGACCTGTTGCTCGGCCCCCAGTCGTAGTTCTGTAGGAGGATTACCCAGGCAGAGCGGAGCCTGGGCTGGCACTCTCTGGTAGCTGGATTCATTATTTGAAGACAAATAAGTTTTCTCTGGCTAATTTCTAGCCCTGGACAAACTCGTGCATCATTTTACTCATTCAAGTTGCTTCATGCCTCAGGATGGAGGAGGCTGAATTCAGAAGATGCTCCTGAGCAGTGGCAGGTGAAATCATAGGCTGACAATAACAGCCCAACTCAGGTCCAGCCAGGTTTTGCAGCATGGACACCCCAGAGAAGCAGGAGGGTCCCCAGCATCCCCGACAGGGCTGGCGGGGCAGGGTCAGGCCGAGACAGCGAGTCAGGCAACACCCATTGCAAAACTTCTCACTTCCATGTGAAGTCCTTCTGAAGTGTATCTTTGGAATGTCCCAAATAGTGCTGGCTGGTGGGAGTGGAAGGTGCTGACAAATCCGGGAGAAAAAAAGGATCTTTATTGCAAGTGGGTGATCAGCCTGGCACTGACCACAACAAGGGAGCTCATTTCATTACAGCGGCTGCGGCACGGCCTCCGTGAAAATTACAGGGAGTGCTAAATCAGCCCTGGAAATGATTCAAACAGCAATTTGCCCTCAGCATGGCCATCGTGGAGAGCCAACAGCAGGGAGAGACAGCAAGACAGAAGCAATGTTCTTGTCCTTCTTCCTGCAGACGTCAAACCTCATGGTCTTTAATGGATGTAGAGATAGGGCAGGAAAGAATTAGAGGTTGAGATTAATTCTTCGAAACATGAGCAAAAGTAAAGCAGCTGGGTTGGTTTTCTTCTGGTAGGAATAGGGTCCTGGTTTTCACTCAGCTCTGATTCAGAGATTGACACATCTAACCTATGAAAGACTTTTTTTTTTGATGTTTACAATCTGAGTCCCAACAGAGCTCAGCATCTCCTGAGCATCTCCTTCGTGCCCATCTCAATCTCCTGTGCCAAAGGAATCAATGACTTTTTCTGCCTTCCCCAACCCTGAAATATCCCTGGGGAATACTAGGACAGAGCACACAGCCATCTTACTGCTGACAGATCTTCTCCTGCATTGCCTCTGAATGATGACATCCCATTTCTAACCTCCTTTGCTATTGATTTTCATGGTAAACCGACGTAATTTGGCTGATACACAATTTTCATTTCCCCCACCGCTGATGAATTGTAACATCCTCTCTCTATGCTCTTTTTAAAAAAAACCCTTAATAGTCTGGGAGAGGAAAGATGACCTTGTAGAGGTGATAATCTCTCTGGCTGAACCTGGGGATGGGTATGGTTTAGCCCCACAGCAACAGTACACACTCTCTACGCAACTGGTAACAATTTTGTGATCAGCCTGGGACTGTTCCAAAAAGTAGGAACAAATGAGTTAGATCACAAATCTAGCGCACTTCCTATCCTGTCAATTCCCAAAGAACAGCACGTCAGCAGTGCCAGAAGACACATGGATGATAAGTTACTAATAAATTCATTGTGTTGCTGATTTTTAATGGGCTGATAAAAACACTCCTTTTAACAGTGTGCAACTTGCATGAAAAGAAATGGTAGAGTTTGGGAAAATATTCTACACTTGAATTGTAAGAATTGCTATAGTAACAGCAATTAATTGCTGTAATTTTGCATTAATCAGGTATTGATTGCAGTTTTACCAGCTGAGCTCTCACTCCTCGAGCTCAGTGCAGGTGGCTGCCAAGCTGCATGGTTAAGAGAGAATCACTAGAGGTCACTTTGATTCCACCTAATGCAACAAACCCTGAAATATCTGTGGGTTTGTTTCTGCCCTTTTTTTTGTTGTTGTTGTTGTGAAACACTTTTTAAAAGCAGACTCTTTTAGCACATGTGTATAAGGCTTGTTCATAGAAACTCCTTGGGCTGAATTTTATTCTGATGTAAAGAGGGAAACTTTGAAGAGGTTTATAAGGTTTGTCTGTATTCATGAAGAGGAAATTTGGCCATGAGTTTCTATTTTAATATGAAACATCTACTGGATTTGATATTCCTGATAACAGATGTCACTATTTAACCCTCAATAAATAGTTCTGTCCTGTCAGGATCCATATAAATAGGAAAAGAATAGCTCCCATATATAATCTACAAGAGGATATTCCAATTTTGCTGCATATTCAGTTACACCCAAAGGAGAAGTAATATTTAGATATATTTCATTCCTAGCTTCAGTTGATAAATGAAGTACAGACATTTCCTTGTTAAGAGAAAATAACACCCCTAAAAAGGAACACCTTGTGATCAGGCAAAACACTTCCCTGGTGAAAACAACAGCTCCACAGGGGGTCCAAACTTGGCCATTTTTTACATTTTTAAAGTGACAATTTGTCTCCTTGGGAACCTATAGCGTGAAATCTGACTTTTCTTTCATTTTGGACACTGGGGGCACTTTGTCACACTTTGGTCCTACCATGATACTCCCGTCACAGGTTCACAAGCACCTGAGCCCCAGCTGAGGAACCCATGGCACATCTCCCTCAGGAATGGCATCACTGCTGTCCCAATGCCCGCCTGCTGAGTCCCTGATGGGTCAGGGGCTGCACAGAGACATCCCCCTGCCCTGAAGAGTGGCAGCGTCCTGCCTCTTTCTAAATGCAGTTGGTTTAATCCTGTTTTGGGAAAAGCAGAAACACTTTGCATGTCCAGAATCTTGGTGGTGCTTAGGTCCTTCTTGTTGCACGTAGGGTCAGCTTTTGCTGCAGCCAGCAGATCCCACAAAGCTACACCTTTTCTTCTGCACCTGGTATTGTTCAGCACCTGCTGGAAGGTACCAGAGCACCTGAGAGAGCTGCATCACCCCATGCACTGGTGGGTACCAGCTGCATTCCTTCCACCAGCTCAGCTCCACGCTGCTCAGCACTGACAAAAACAAGACACCAGAGCTGATTTGAAATGAAAATGTTTCAAAAGGGCTTGTCCAATATCCTGTGCTCAGTGCAGAGGATGTATGTACTTGTGCTTGGGAGCCAGGGAGCCAAGGAGCCAAGGACAACGCCTGTGATGCTGCCTGTCACAGTGTTGGTTGCAGAGACCAAGGCACTTGCTCGCTGTGAACGAACCCTTTCACATCCACACACCACTAAAGGCAGGCCCCAGCGACTCCCTGGTGTCTCCATGAGTGACTCAGGAGCAGTGGGTGGAAGAGCTGTGGCTGTTCTGTGTCTGATGCCCGGGACAGCTCCCGGTATCAGCGCTGAGTCCCTCAGACTGAGCCCTGGTGCACAGACCCGGCTGTGTTGTGCCCACACCCAGGCACTGGGGACTTCCATCCTTTCCATGAGGTGCCCTAAAACTGGGCTTTGGAAGGTGGCAGGTTCCCCAGATCCCCAAAAGTCCCAAGCAAGAAGTCTGTGTTGGGTGTCAGGGCAAACCTCTGCCCGTATCTCCTCACCTTAGGGAGCAGATGGTCTTGGTCTCCTGTTATCCCTCCTGGAAACACATCACCTCTTCCCTTTGACAGTGCTCACATTAAGGGAAATTTCTTTCCAGGGACAGCTCTCCATGGTGCTCCTCAGCCACCCCCCAGCTTTTTATCCCCACAGCACTGCATGTCCTCCTCCAGATCACATTAAGCAATGTGATGAGCACCTCTCCCGTGAGCATCTATCTTCTCCCTTCCTCCTCCCAGGGGAAAACTGAGTGGGAATAGTTTTAATTAACTACACGGTACGTGCACGGTGTTTATACCTACACAGGCAAGGCTGAACAAGTGTGCCTTGCTCTTGGAAAGAGAGGCACTGAGGTTTGTGGCCTCTCTGAACTCCTACTCCCACAGTGGAGAGCCACCTCCAGAGAAAGCTCTGGCTTTGGACTACACTGGGCTTACCCCAGCACAGAGAGAGGGGTGAATGTGTCTGGGCCCAGAGCCTGGTCACTGCAGAGCAGAGGAAAGTCTATGTGCACCCCACACCAGGACCCCTGGATGAGTCAAGGATGCCCCAAATGTAGCCTGGGACCTCGTGGGGAGTCTCTGCAGAGGGCTGACATGACATTTTAGGCAGGATTCAGAAGTAAAGTTAGGACACCTACATGCAGACATATTTGCAGGTGTCTCTGTGAGCTCTTGGTGTCCCAGCTCACTCCTTAGTCCATAGAGATCTTGTCCAGCCAGACTCCTCCAGCCAGCAGGTATCTCCTCTCCATGGAGGTACATGGAGACACAATCAGAAGCCAAAATAGTTTCTTAGCCTTGATCTGGGTAAACACTTGTGGGTCTTGCTTGTGATGTATGTGTGGAATGCCAGCTTTAACATCACGGAAAAGCCAGCTGACCTCTTTTCCAAAGGTATTTAGAAAGGACTTAAAATCTGGTAGGAAGCATGCTTATTTTATGTATAAGGATGCCTAGTACTGGCAGCTGTGAGACATCTAAACATTAAATGAGTTTTTTACCAATATTTGAATTAGGAGGGCTTTCAAATAGTCTGAGTGTTTGTCAGTAAAGGTTTTGGATAGTCCCTGCATTTCACCATGTGCCCACAGAGGAGATCCCTCAGAGTGGTACATGGGCAGTAGATGATACCTGATTCACTGTGTTTCTCATCATGTCAACCCCATAGATGGTGGAAAATTATCCTCAGAGGTGGTTTTCTGCCCTTCTCTGCTAAAGCCAGGGAGACAACTAAATACTTGCTCAAAATCAGAAGAAACCTCATCAAAGGGGCAAGGACCAAACCTGGTTGACTCAAAGTCCAGCATTGTTCTGGCAACTTGTTTGTCTGTAATAAGGATTTTCTTTTGCTGTTTTCTCCTTCCTACAGCTATTTATAGTTTCAGTTCATAACCAGTGGTTAATATTTTCAAAGTAGTCAAGCATGTGGTCACCCACACAGAAGATGTGACTGATTCTGCTGCGCTGCCTAAGAAGCGTTGCCCGTGATATTCAGGATCTTTCTGCAAGGATCAGTGGGGAGCTGTTGGCAGAGGGCAGGAAAGATGCCCTGCTGCCTTGGGAAGAAGGTTTTGCTGACTCTGCTACACTGTGAAAGGCTCTGAGGGAGCTTGCAAAGATGTTACCTTCTGCTGAAGATGCCCCATATTGGATTTTCACGGATATATTTATTTTTTACTGAATTTAACCCCCGCTTTTCAAAGTGCAGCTGAAAGTTCCTGAATACGTAGGTTAAACCTTATTGCACTCTGGATCAAAGACCGGCATTTCATGCCTCCTCCTGCACTGTTGTGTAGTGACAAAGTTCCTGGTGACTTAAGTGGGAGAGAGGCTGTGTCCTGGGAGACAAAACTTAATTGAGTGTAATACCACAGGGCACGTAAAGTAGGACAACACAGTCTGACCTCATTTTGCCCATGCATAACCCTGCTGACATCAGTGGGAGCTGCACACATGCAGTCAGGAGATAACATTTGCCCACTCTTGGCTGCTCTAGGAAATTCTTACTTGCCTGATAAATTCTATTATTTAATGGTGCAATATGAGAGTGATGGATACACCAGGTAAAGCTGAGCAAACACAGCTCAGCTCCCTGCCTGTTTGAAGTTGTGGAAAGGCTTCTTTTGACGCTGGTGGTTGTTGGACTGAGCCCACTATACACAGTGATTCATAATCATTTTCCTCAATGAAAGCAACCAGGTTGGTTTGTTGTTATTTGTGGGATCACATACTCATTATTTGCAAATATTTGAATGGCAGTTGGACTTTTTAATGCCTGTGAACCCCGTAGCTTGCACTGGTGTTAGCACAAAAATGGTTATTCACACAAATACTGTGCCAGAACAGACTTGTTTGATACTGTACATTTATTACGTTCCTGTCTCCAGAAAAACTTCGCTGAGTAGAAAGGGCATCATTTGGCAAAGCCAACAAAGCTTACACCAAACCAGTGACTATTGCAAGAGAATTGTTCATGAGCAATCCTGAGACTAATATTTATTTGCATTCATCACTGTCTAATAATTAAAACCAGTTCTTACTGCTGTGGAAAACAGGATGGGGCTGACTTACAAGGAAGAAGTGAGCTGGGTGAGTGAGGTTGCAGCTCTCTGCTCAGGGCAGGCTGCAGGAGCAGCAGCAGAGCTTGGCAGAGCTCTGAATGTCCCAGATTTTGAGCCTGAGATTTCTTAAAACTAATCTCATTTTAACTCTTTGGTCTCCTTCCTCTCAGAATAAATTCAAAGAGAATATAAAGGAAGATGCTTGATAGAGGGGATGCAGTGCTGCTGCATTTAGGAAAACTGCTAGCTTATTGAACAATGCCAGTCCTCAGAGGGATGGAGCCCCTCTAGCCTTGCAGACATGTGGGACCTGACAGAGGGTGGCCTCTAGCAGCTTGTTCTAAGCTGGCCTGGGCTGAGATGAGAGCTGGGACCACCAGAGGCTGCTTACAGCCTAAACTGCTCAAAACAAAAGCCCATGAAATGCTTTAATGCTCCAAACTAGCCAAAGCCTGAGCTGCCTGAGCTGTATCCTGCTTGTAAATAAGCTTCCTCCACCCAGTGAAACCCTACAACAGATCTGTGACACAGTGTCTGTCTGTCATGAGACCAAAAGGATGTTGCTGTAATTGCACACAGATGTATCATCCACTCCCTTCCAGAGAATGCCATCAAAAGACTCAAAACTTGGAATGATACGGCATTCCCAAGGATATTTTCCTGTGAGTACATTCCCTTTTCAGGGGGGATCCTGGTGTCCCAGGGGTCTGGTCCAGGCAAGCTTTGCCCCAGAGACAGGCTGAAGAAGAAGGGGTCCCTGTGCCATTCCCAGAGTCCAGACAGCTGGGAAGAGCTGCATGAAGCACATGGTGTTCTCACAGCATCCCTGCTTCCCTGTCCATGTCCAAGCCCTCCTGCCCTTGGGCAGCAGCCAGATGTGAGTTTGGTGGCCAAGGAACGCTTCACGGTCCCACCACACAGAGCATCCCTTGTCACCTCTCCTCCTCAGTAAAAGGACATTTGTTCGCACCAAACTGAGCAAATCTAAGATTTATTTCACATTTAGGTCACAGGACATCAAAACAAATATTTTTACCCCAAGAAGATTTCCTGACCTTGTGGTTTCACTCATGATTTGAGGTAATATTTGTCCGAAGAGATGTCTTGCTCTCACTTAAAAATGAAAGGAAAAGAAATTATATAGGATCCTGCACTCGGCTTTAAGGTGCGTAACTGCCTGTGCACCCAGATCACCTCTGGATGACACTCTTGATTTCACTGGAACCAGGACAAGATCACTAAACTCTTATTTCCTGGATGTGCTCAGTATTTTTCATCCCTGAAAACCAAAATTATTTAAATACATAAGCCTAAACACCCCAAATGCAAAGCATTAAAAATTATATTTAACAATCTTGGCACAAACAGTGGCTGTGGGGCTCCTATCAAATCTGAGACAATCCCATCGCTTGTAAAGATGCATTTTTTAAAGATGATTTTTTTCCTTTCAGCCTGCGTAGGCCAAGGATCACATTAACACTGCTCCTTTGAAAGCTCTGAAGGGCTCTGTACATTGAAAATTGACCCTTTTTTCCAGTTAAGTTTGAACTAGTTTTAAGGCAGAAACTGCTGAAGAGAGAATTTCAAAAGCTTGAGAAATCTAGTGGTCCCTTATGGCTTGCAGTAATGAGTAAGATAAAATGCTCTTTCTGGTTTCCTTCCCCCTGTAATTGAAATAGATGCTGTACTGGGGCTGCAAAACTGCTGCCCAATTATCGCCCAACCAGGCTGATTTACATCTCCTGTTCAGCCTCGGCGTGGTGTGAAATGCTCAGGAGGGCCAATGAAAACATATTTATATCCTGCTAGGATATGCTGAGCTCCTAATATCAAGATAATAATATTTTATATGTATACATATAGGTACATATATATGTCTAACGATCCAGCTAAGCAAATTTCCCATGTGAGGGCACAAAGAGCTGCTGGCTGAGGCACAGCACAGCTACCTGGTTGTGAAAGACCTCAGTGCTTGGCTTGGATTTTAGTTGCACCGTGGATGTGATCCTCTTTTACTGGCCCATCCAAGCTTCCCTCTGGAGGGTTTACCTGGTGTCTGAGCACCAGGGCACTGCTTGAGCTACTGATCAGGTAAACACAAACTAGTCCCAGTCTCATTAAGGTCATTTCTCACGTAGGCTTGGGTGAGGGAGGTGGAGAGGACAGGCAACTGCCAGTGGGCTGCCCTTCAAGGCACCTCTGCTTCCCCACAGAACCCTTCCAAATGAGTTGGCTTTGCAGAGCCACGCAGTATTTCCCAGGTAAATGACAGACTGTCTGCGTGGTTGTGCGTGGGAGGAGAGAGACATTGTGACCACCACATGAAGCGGCACCAGCACAATTCCTGACATGTTTGAAGAGTCCAATACCAAATCTCACAGGATGCCCACTCTGCGTTTCAATGTCATCAGGGTAAAATCCTCAGAGAGTGTGAGACAGGAATGCCATCACATATCAGACATTTCAGGAAGTCTCTGTAATTTCTTTAATTATTCAGACAACAGAGCACAAGGATAATAGCTTCAAGTACATTCTTATACATTATTTTGACAGTAATAGATACGTATTTAGTCATAAACTATTCTGTAGCCACCACTATGTGTACATTTTATACAAACTATTGCCATACTCGTAACCTGAAAATGGACAGCGACATCTCCTAGATGTTTTGCACAAGGTTATGGCAGTACATCCTTCATACGAGAGCTGTAGCTATGGGTTGGATTGGCCCATCTAAGGAAGCACTTCTAACACACCACGGAGGGGTGATCCTGACGAGAGGCGCTGGAGGGAGAGGTGGAATACAGACATGGTGAGAGGAAGACATAAAGCTGCTTGGAATAAGTGCAACGGAGAACATGGCACAGCATTTCCCTGCTCGGTGAAACAGGCTGATCCTGGTGTAAGAGCATCTTAGCTTCTCTCACACCACAAATCTCTGAGCTCATCTCGGCCTTTGGGTGAAGATTAAATGAGGCAATGTCTGGTGTGGTCCCATCCAGGCACGTGCCCTGCCCTGACACAAGTGTGAGCTCTGGTCTGATCGCTCTTTTACATCTCAGTTGTGATTTAGACCAAAAGCCCTTGAGCCAGTGACTTTAGGTTTGAACGCTGACATCCCTAAACACCTCCACCACCCAGCCTCTGGAGAAGGCACCTTCCAACATGATCATTTCTTTGAGTGTAAAGGCCTTAAAAAATGGCAACCACCTCTCAGAAACAGGATAAGAGAGCTCAGACACCCAGACACTGCCATACTAAGGCCAGACTCTTACAGCAGAGACTCATTTGTTCCACGATCACATCCTCACATGCCCCAAATCAGCTGGGTTTGCAGCCCTCAGCACGCCTCAAAGACAGGGAGGTGGCAGAGTCCGAGCTGGGGTGGGCAGCAGGCCCTCAGCACCCACCAGGCAGTCCACAGTCCCCCGTGATGCCTCATGTTGGGTGGGCATGAGGGTGGCTTGGTTCCTCTCCTGGCGCTGCAGCCTGCTGTGGTCACTCTGAAGTCTCATCACCCTGGCCGTGTCCGAGCTTTGGAGATTGGAAGCAGGCCTCGACTAGAGGTTGACAGGAAGGAAAGACCACATCCATCTGTTGGGGCTTGACACAGCAGTGCTCGTGCGTGGGGCTCGGCCATCAGCTCCTGACAGTGCTCCAGAAGCTCCCAGGATTTCAGCGTGGAAGAGCGTTGTCTACAATCTCTGGAGATGGCCCCAGGCAGGGACATTCCGGGAGGCCGTGAAGCTGCCGTCCATCCCAGCAGAGAACATGGCTGTGTCTCTGGAGCAAAAGGCCTGGTGGATGAACATCCTAGACTGGCGAGTAACGGAAACCAAAGAAAAGGTGAGAAGACATTCAAGGTAAGCTCCCTTCCGGCACAGTCCCATCGCAGACGCGCACACACATGCACACACAATGTTTTGCAAAATTTTTAAAGGGATCCTGGAAACCCTCCATGGAGGAGCACGTGGTGCAGCAGAACCTCACTGATCAGCACCTGTCAAGGATGATCCCCTTGGGGTGGGTTGGGGCTGGGACCAGGCAGGGGACGCAGCGCTGGCCACACCACTCAGCTCCTAAAACACATCTCCAGCACATTCACCCATGGGTGGCTCAGGACAGACTCCTGCATTACAGCTAAGGAATGTCTCTCAGGATAAATAAACAAATCTTTATCCTTTTGTTTGTTTTGCAAACAGTGTTTTGCTCTGTTCTCAGTGCCCCAAGCCCTGTGCTCTTACTCAAAGTGGCCAGTGAAATCTGGTGGCCGTCTCCTTCTTCCAGCATCAGCCACATGAATCCCTCTAACTCACCAAAGTCAATGTCTCTCCCTCAGGTTTCCATCTTCTGGGCACCCAAATTGAAGCCCACTGAAATCCCGGTGTTGCCACAAGGTGAGGGCAGCTGCCTGCCTTCACATTAACATGCTTCAAAGGGAAAACTTGCTTTAGCATCCTCAGAAATCAATTTTAAGAGCCATCCACAGTCTCCAGACCAGACTGGGAAGTGGACACGGAGCTGGGGCTGGAGCTGGAAGAGAGGAGCATCTCCTGAGCACGGATGGGGAGCCAGGGCTCTGGCAAAGGAAAACCTGCCTGCCGGTCGCTCGTGCAAATAAGTGAGGTTCTACTGTCAGTACAAGAGATTCCAGGTTATGCACAGATGTGATGGATTCGTTTCCTTAATTAAAGCATCAAAATTAAATGTTATAGGCAACACATCTAAATAAAATAATGGGCACTCATTTAGGCATCATGTTTCCTAAACCAATAAGCAAAAAGGAAAAAAAAAATGGGATGCACCAGGAACTCTTAGTTATTATATACTAACCAAACTGTGCATGGCACATTTTATTTCTATAAAACTATTAAAACTATTACAAAATATTCAAAAATACATTTTAGTAAATTTACAGCAGTTATTTCTCAATTTATTAATGCAAAACATCCTTTTCCCCCCTCTGTACAAACTACCATCTCCATCGTCACAGAATTGCCGCCATGTGCGCTTTTTAAAAAATATTATTTTCTAATAAACTTTTTCTGAAGTTAAAAATAACAAAGTTTCTTACGGTTTTTGCAAATAAAAAGTTTGTGTAACAGTCTTGACTTCCATGAATGTGGCCAAATGGTGTTTTTACAAAGCAAAACATGGAAAACAATACAGGAAATGATGTTACATTTGAAACTATTTAAATTAAAATAATATATTCTCATATTTTACACTATTTCAAAAAACGAAATGTGATTCAGTTAAGTATTGATCTCTCAAAAAAATCTAATTTACAATTCTGTGTATAAAAATATAATTTACGGACCCCCATGAAGTTTGTCTTTTTTGTGTGTGTTTGTTTGTTTGTTTGCTTGTTTTTTAGACTTGCTGAAATGAAGGAGCAATGTAATGGAGAGATGGGAAAGTACAGAATTTTGCTTTCTGAAAGTCAGGACACACGTGACATGTAGAAAAATAGACTCTGCGCAGTTTTACTTGGCCTCACAAAATAATTTTTTCCCCTGTGAGTACAGTTCACATGATAATAAATTATCAAAGAAACTATTTAAGGCTCTTGAAGGTCCGGTTCATATCATTTAAAACATCTATTCAAAATACCAAAGAAATAAATATCCAGGAGAGGAGGAAAAAAAAAACCAACAAACAAAACAAAAGAAAAAATAAAAATATATATATATTTATAAACTAAACAGAACAGAACTTCCAGGGGTCTTTGTTTCCCTTAAAGTCTACTTTGGACTGTCCTACTTAATTATTATTATTTTATTATTATTATTTTTAAGTCTTAATCCGTGCTCTCTTTTAAAAATATGCATTTTTTCTTTTTTTTTTT